>JAANDG010000230.1:0-210861 GCA_036852015.1 Pelodera strongyloides
CACATTTATATAAAGCATCCACCAAGAGACCAAGAGACTTATCGTGGGTAAGGAAAACATCTTTCATACCACCACATGAAATAACAAATTAACACAAAGAAAGTAAACACACCTTTATATGCGTTTTCGAGTATGTTGAATGCAGACAGAATTTGAATTTATTATCGAATACAGAGAGTCCAATCAAACCAGCACCCTGAAAATAATATCACTGGCAAATAGAACACCGGCACCGCATTTCACACACAGTAAACATAATGTGTTTTTTTACAATCAAGACATATTGAGACAGATAACTTAATTACGAGATTATTCTTCTTACTTTATATTCGCAAACCAACTAAACCTAATCAACTCAGCTAGCAGAACGCACAATGACCATGTAGATATGAACGAACCTACTACCACTACCATTAGCAGCCACAAAAAAAGCTAAAAAGGGACTATAAAGCCATATTGAACACCGACGGCAAACAACTGCTTACCAATACAAAACTGAGCGTTTCCTAGCACAGATAGAGACAGCAACTCATCTACTCATCTCGCTTCATCAATATAGTCCGTTGATTTTGGGGATGTTTTACTTTTCCAATCATCGTTTAGACTGAAACATGTTCTCTTCATGAATTCAAGAAAAAAATACATGAACCAGCAAATTCTACGCCAGATAATCACTAACTTAGTGAACAATAATTCGCAAATTCACATGAAAAGAGTCCGCATTTTCTCACCTACAAGGCGACATAATCAGAATAACGACATGGGTAGTACTCTCTTCAAAGGGAAGCTGTCGAGTAAAAATGTTACACGCAAGAATTCTGCACCAAGATTCAAGTTAAATGACTCACATCCAATCACTCTCAGCTATTCGATTTCACTGATGCACCCAAAGGTTCCTGAACATCAGAGATGCCAATTCGAATTTTCTTTCTTCTCTTTTGGAGAACTTATTTCGTACTGTTGTTCGGCCGACTCTTTTGATTGCTCTGACCTAAATGAAACTGTATTTACACGAAGAGCACCCGCACTGAAATACTCCAACTATGAAATGTTTAGTAGTTGTAGTTTAGCACAGCACAATCAAGCAGAAATCTAGTGACACATCTTCATCGTTCACATAAACAAATAATTCTTACACCATAATGTTAAGCTCCTACCAGTACAAGAACCAGAAAATGGGACCAACAATTAACGTTAAACTTACCCAGTACAGTAAATAGTAGGATGGTGCACGGGTGACCGGAGGCAATCTGTGGAAAACGTTCAAGTAGCAGTCAGCCGACACGCCTGTGAAGATGAAGAAAGCGTCAGTTTCACACGGTGGTGCACGATCATAATAAAATAAAATAAGGAAAGCTGTACTTTGAAGGCTGAATGCAGAAACAGCAAATAGAAAACTCCTTGTACCATTTAAAAAAAAAAAAACATTTAAAAAAAAATTATATGCTCTGAGACTTAAATCAACCACGCCAATAATAATTTGATGGCAAAATGTTTAACTTTCTATCGGATTATACGAAAAAAAACCAGTATAATATATACTGAACTAGGAGCCACAAAAAGAGCTCCACCAAATACAAAACAAAGCAAAAATACCCGGGAAGGCATAGTAGAGGTTTCTTAAAGGGACCATTCTTTTCGCGCTGGTTTCATCATCAAGTTGTAGCAGTTCCTTTGTGGGGAGTCAAATTAAGGAAGCACTGACTAAGACTCTTGCATCCTAAACAAAGAAAAACATGTATATATGATAAATCTATCGGGAATCAGGACGTCACGGATTCGCGTAATCGACAAGTCAATTGATAGCAAAGCAACAAGAGTAACCTAATATAAATGGAACGAAAATATAAAGAATACAACAACACACGATACTTTTGGCGAAATTCGTGTCTAATTAATGTAGCTAAGGAATGAAAAACGACTATTATTTGCAACAATTCAACTAAATACCATTTACAACTAGTAATACGAAAATCAGAAAACATGTGGTGCTACAACGCGAAACTTTTCAACAAACAAGGTGTATTTTATTATTTATATTTATTCAAATTAAAACGATAAATGGTACAGCATAAAGACAATGACGAAAGGCGTACTGTGTAACAGTAAATAAAGGTTAGGTTCTGGCTTCGAGAAATAAACATAGTGCAAGAGAAAAGTTATTAAATGTCTATGTCTTGTAAAATTCAATCACATGTATAACATGTAACATTATAACTAATAGTCATCGTTCAGAGAGATTTAAACGAGAGAGAGAGAGAGAGAGTTGCAGAGAGAGAGTTACAATGACTTTCAGATGGATCCCTAGACTTTTTCACTTAAAATAACAGGCTGGAATACGTTGTTTTGAGAAACCTCAAGAGAACATCTCACATCTGCTAAACAAAGGTTTCTCAAAACACAGCATTCCAGCTGCAAGTTCTATTTATATTCTACAATACTACCATGCTACTAACCTAAGTTGCCTTAGAGTGAACACCCCCTACTACGTCCATTGTGGCGTCCTTATATACATATCACCCACCACAATGGCCCGCCAACTAACCTCCTCTCCTCCGGTCCAGTTTCTTCGTCACCCCCTCTTCCACAAGCCGCACCCGTCCTGCCGCTCCACGATGACGCCAGCCTCCCTTCGTGTTCGCCGTTTGTCGCGGGTCAGGCCCGCGCCAGACCCGGGCCAGCACTTCTGGCCTGCGGACCAGAGCTTACCTCACTTACCCTTTGTCCACCCAGGAAACTCCTTTCAGGAGGAGTCCTGTCCAAGTCGCCCTCCCGTCTGGGATGCGCTCATTTTTTTTACCGAGTCATTGCTTGACTTACCTGGTTACTCGTCCGTTGAGTCCGCCAGCTTGTTGTCCATCATCGGACGGGAAACTGACGCGAAGGCGGCGAAGGTAAAAGGAGGTCGAGCTGGAAGAGTAAAGTGACTGAGCGCCGAATGTCAACATTAGCGATCATGGAAACATGAAGATAAGGACACACTTGTCAAATAAGAGGAGAAGGAAATAACCCGTGTGTAAACTTATTTCATTAAAAAGATTTTAGAGGCGGAGAGCGCACAGCATCATTGTAAGACATGATACGACTTCTCACCTCAACTCTTCACGGTGTTTTGTGGCGATCCAATTCAATTCTCACCAGTCTTCGTCGGAAGGCGCCATCAATCATGCCAGGTTGAAAATCAGTATTAGTAACATATCATACATACAGTCAAAACAGAATCGAAAATTCCCTCGCAACTCAAAATTCGCGCTGCATTTCAAAGCTGCTGAATAGTTTATCTAGAAAAAAAACATATACAAAGGATAAGCATACAACTTACATTATCGAAAGATACAGCACGCAAGACGACCCTCAGGTTGCGAAGACTGCGCAATTCCAACCAAGTCCACATTCACACTTAAGAGTCTACCTAAAGATCGAATAATACACTGAGTGAAAAGGAAACATAATTAAGGATTCGATTCGTTTCGAGAAGAAAAACAAGCGTGTAGAGTTTATCCTATAATCCTTCAATTTTTTTGAAAAGGGAAAGAAACGCTGTAAAATGTGAAGGAATAAAGGAAGACAGTTAAGAATCAAAACCGTATATGGGCCAACATAAAGAATAAGAAGCAGAAAGCAGCTAAGGAGAAAAACAAGCGAAATTTGGATTTCACGGTTTTTGCTCGGATTTTTAGGTGTAAAAGATAGAGAAGTGTGCTCAAATGAAATAAATAACGTGGGAATAACGAGCACATGCAAAATTAATTAAGAAACAAACATACACACAGAAATTCACGAAACAAAGCAACAAAAAGTAGGCGTGGATGAATCGGTCGGTCGGATTCCGAATCGGATTTCTAAAAACAAATTCAAACTCGCGGCATACAGTAGAGTCAGGAAATTCCAGCGGGTATTTAAATTTTCTCTAACAACCGTAGTTACATCGTATAGTGTAGAAAGCCATTTTTATTTTTTTTTGTTCGCCTACTGAAAAGAATAGTTTGTTTATTTGTGCTTGTCATCGTACTTCATGTGCACGAGCAATGCGTTGAGGCCACTCTGCATTCTGAATCGTGTCCAACTGTGGTATATCCCGGTTGGTACAGGTACATTTACCGCTACATTTACCGCTCGCTTTACTTCGTTGTACACTGAATAAAGTATTCATATGTACCTCAAAGACAGCTTGGGTCTCAAAGACAGCTTTTGATGAGTTGCGAATTTCATGTTGCTGTTGCAGGTGGGATACATTTTCCGCTTTACTTCGGTGTGCACTGAATAAAGTATTCATCAAAGACATTATGCGCGGTTCTGCAGTGTTATCTACGATACCGTGTTCATTTCACTGCGTGAATCTCGATGTCATTGTTGTCTGCAGTTCGTTGCTGGCCATGTTTCCTTCTTACTTGCCATCGTTTCATGTTCATTTTAGTTCAGGAAGGTTTTCGGTGAATCGGTTGTCCGGGCCCGGCCGTCCTGTCCAGAGATATGAGTGTTGACGTTGACGAAGATATACTCTACACCTCGATTGAACCTGAATGCTAATGGTCTGTCAATATTACAGTGCAGTCTGTGTCTGTGCTGTCGATTAAGGATTAAGTCCACCGATGTCTTGTAAATTTGCAATATAAAGAGGTGTGAACTGATAATTTTTCAGTTATTTCTATTCATTATTTATTTCGTTGTTTAAAATCGGAGCTTGTCTGTATGTGTGTGCTGTGGGCAATGTTACTTTTTGATTGATTCGTTTTCACATGACAATTACTTGGCTGTCCTAGCCTGACGGATACCATTCTGTGCATTTGAGCATTAACATGCTTTGTGTGTCACTTGTCATTGATCTTATTTTCGGTTAAATTTAGGCTTTATCTTTGGCGTTGCGAACTTGAGCTGTTGTCAACGTCAACTTCAACTTCAGCGTTTCGTGTTGTTCTCGTGAGTGTCTACATGGGAAGTTACTAGCGTTGAGGTGGTGAGTTGAAGACAGTGTGCCATTTTATGCATTAAAGGTTTTAAAACACCAAATTCTGTATCGGTTTTGTGAGTAATAACGATTAACTTGCGGCTCCCCTGGGAGTCATTTTTCGTTCTCAGGCTGCCATACAAAATAACGCGTCGGTTTTATTAATTTTATTTGTTCGCGTTGAGGGGCAATTATGTGTCCGTTCAAATGGTGTATTCATATTGTTCATCTTTGATCCTCCTCCTCCATGACAAGCAATTTATGGCAATGCTTATTTCCAGATGATACAGACCGTTCTGCCCAGCCAGATATGTATAACCACCCAGCGCGACCGTGTGACGACGAGGTAAAGGGAGCTGCACATAAAATACTGTGGTTTGTGGTTACCATTGTTCTTTACCATGTTCTATGATTGTTGTTGGAATCCTACCATTTGTCCACCCACGTGATCGGTTTTTTGTTACGTTTCTACATCCAAAAAGCGTAACTAATTTATCCAAGTAAAGTAGTAATGTAGTATATGTTGACCAATGAAATCTATGAATTTTAGAGATTTTTATTGTTTATGTGATGTGTGCGTAGTGAATTGTATGTGACATTACGTATGTTACTGAAGAATACATAGCTAAGGATTTGGAATCTTTTTTTTTGCTTGTATTGTACAGGTTTATCCAGTCCTTTTTTGCCTGTCTTGATTCTGATTTTTCATTCATCGACTATGCGCTATGCCTTGCGATTTCTTCTTTCTTAACTATAGACTATAGACCATGATAGTTTATTTTCATCTGTTTAGAATGGAATGAAATGTGTGGAAGACACACTAGTAGTTGCCGGTCATATGAAAGCGTGTACAATTATGGATGGGATTGGGGACATGACATGGGGACGTTGGATCAGGTAGGTATTTGACTTTTTTCTTTACTTTGATTTTTGGGGTACTCGCGTTTTATCTCGTAATTATCAATTATCATTGTCATAAGCTTCGTTTGCTGGGTTTGACGGAAATCGAACTCAAACTTCAGACCTGCCATGTCCTTGTTCAATAGGTTTTAATATGAAGGATGAACTTTGCCCATTGCCCTTTGGACTGTTTTTTTTTGTTCAGAATTCCGTGTCTCAAACGATCCTTTATTTCGAAATGTAGGTATCGGTATCGCTCGCGGCTCGTGGTGGAGGTGCTGTTCGTCGCCAGTTCCCTGGTCGACTGGGCCGTCAGCTGGCTTGTTCTGGAAGTGAAGAGAGCGCAGACGACCCGGCAACACCATCCACTCCCACGTCTGATGATTCGGGCACTGGATACGGTAGGTGGAATATGGAATTTGTACCTTATTTGATTAGTGATACAGTTGATTTTTGTGTGCATGGTGAGTATATTGCAATATGGACAATACGCAAGGTCATTTCTCTAGGTTGTATTCCCTTTATAGGTGTTAGTTATTTCGATGGCTAATCACTAATTAATGATCACTTATGCTTTTTATAGTACACATTGCAGAGTTGCTTGCTCCCTGCCGCCTGCCCTTGAATGCTGTTTGAAGTATTGGAGTTGCGTTTGGAGTTTGGAGGATCTTTCGACAAACAACAATGCTACAATATACGAGATGGTGAGTCTTATTTTCAGAGACTCATTTTATGGTTTTAATGTGTGATATTTGTCGGCTCGTAATGTTGTCTAACCACTTGGCCGTTCCTGGGTACCATGTCCGCTTGCTAGCTATTTGCTATTATACCCAGGTGCAAGTGTCTCGGCTCTCGACTTTTCCAGTAATGTTTCATTACATATAGATAATCGATAAGTGTTTACGCGTGGCTTAACTTATATACATTGCAGAGTTTGATCAATGCCTCCCGCTGCGAGGACGGTCGATTGGAGGAACGGATAAACGGATAAACCACGATGACGGATGAACGATGTCATTGTGAGTTTTGAGGTTCATGTTTCCTTTTATGGATTTAATATGCCTGATGATGTCGTTCGGCTCGTTCGTATTGTTGTTCAACTATTTGATCGTTACTGGATGCCGCTTACTAGCTACTTGTTATTATTTACACAAGATACTGTATTGCCGGCCTGACAGGAATAGTGTTCGTCATGAACAACCGAGATCTTTCCTTACATAACCGATAAGAGTTTTCACTTGACACTATTAGATTAGGCTTATTAGGGCAATGTTTCATTACATATACATTAATTAATAGGGGTCTTATGCGCAAGTGGCTTAACCTAACATTCATAGTGAAATGTTTTATGGAATGTAAATAATCAAATGCGGTTTACTTCCAAGCGGTTTACTTCCAAGCGTTCCTAACTCGACATCGTTTCCAGTGAAACATATAGAGAAATTAATATTAGGAGTTGATATACACAAACATCTGACTTGGTTTACTTGCGCAATGTTTCAATTGAAACATATTGATAAGTTTATGCGGAGTTTCACATTAAGCCGCCTAAAACAAACCTTTGGTGCTTTTTCAAGTGTAGCACTTATACATGACCAAATATAAGCGAATAGATTTATATGCACAGTGTGGACTAAGATGTTTAGAGAGTTTCGGGTTGGGGCTGTCAAATGTTCATGTTCAACGTTTATTTTCAGGATTCTTCATTTTTCATCAAATCAAGGACACGGATGGAGTGTTTATTGGCATTGGACGTATGAAGACTGAGTGGATCGATCTTAGTGGAGATAAGTATTCCTGTACTTTTTCTTTGTATTTTTCGTGATGTTCCTTGCTCTTATATCCAAGTTGTGTCCGATGGTATGTTCGTGGTCATGTCTTACGTTATGTTCCGCTTTCCGATGAGATGAGAGTTTCATTTGTGAATTGTTGATCGTTATTAAAGCGAAATAGCAGCCGGTTCTTGAAACGCATCTCCAATATCAGCATTCTTACGCAGTTATCGCAGTTATGCTAATTCTAATTGAGGTCTATTTTTCATTCTAATTTATGCTCTTTTGGATATTATGCATAAGAAAGAAGGGGTACACGATGCGTTTCAAAAACCGGCCGGTATTTCGCTTAAATGTGTTTTACATTCAGTGTATGTAGTTGTGAGGTGCCTGTGGACTCTGATTATAACCCATTCTTTTGAGTTATTAGTTATTACTTTGCTCATGTGTCGTGTGATTTACGTTGTCAACTGTGTTTGTGAGTTTGTTAGGTAGAGTACTGTGACAAGTTAACATAACTGTGTTGTCATTGTCTACGGCGTCAGGCGTGCTTGTATGAATGTTGTCATGCACTGTGTTACATATACATTATTTATTGTTGTCATTGTCTGTATTGCTATACTGTGTGATTCTTGTCAACTCGATATGTTACACCTGTGTTGCATAGTGTCATTGTAGATTGATATACTGTGTATGTCGTTTGTCGTTGTGAAATAAATGTATTTGTTACTGAGTTATTCTGTGTGTGGACTAATTTATTGTTGTTAACGTTCAAGTGATATTTATCCAGTTGTTATGTTGTTTGTGATTTCGATGTCGATGTCGTGGGTGGTTTGTTTGTCCTTGTTTATCTTTGATAATTGAGAGTGATTGTGAGAAGTGGTTGTATCTTTCTTCCATTACTGTAGTGTATCATTTAGTTAGTGTCATTGGTTGGTATCCATGTCTATTGCATTAGCTTAGTTATCGTCTGGTTGAGTATGTGGTATGGTATTCTAGATTCTAACATGAATATTCGTTACGAGTTCATGCACTTTCCATCGTATGTATTCTGTGTGCGTTGCTTTCTCGTATCTCACATGGCATTCTAAACTACCATGAGTATCCGTTGGGATTTTACGTACTTCCTATCGTATTTATGTTATGTTATGTGCGTTTCGTTTTCGTATGCCATTCACTTAATGCTATCTTTTCACTGTCGTAAGTTGGCGTGCAAGCGGTGGCCTTACGGCGTGCAATGTCCACGTACGCTAGTACCCAGCGACGTGTAACGTTTTTCCTCGTCGTAACGTTGCCTCTTACGTCGCAACTTTGCCGATTGCACGCCGTAACGTTGCCGCTTGCACGCCATCGCGTTGCCGCTTGCGGCTTGCACGCCAATTTTCACTTTGTTTAGAGTCGTGCAATCAATATGGCGATTCTCAACGGAGCTATTGGAGGCAACGGAGGACAGGGAGCAAGGCAGAGCCCCCGACTGGCCCGCCAGGCTTTGCTCAGGGCCCCGGTTGACCACCTGGGGCTCCTGGACGTGGCGGCGGAGTTCAGCCGGGTAGGTATTTGTTATTTTTTCATGTTTTTTTTTGGTAACTGATACTGAGTCCGATTCGTGTGTTTTGGATTTGGGGACCGAATGAAACCACTGTGTCAGCAGGCTTGTTCATAGCCATTTGATGACTAATTTATGAGTAAGTCGGGTAGATGCGCCGCATGAGGCAACCCGCCCCTCTGTGTGTAACCCGGAGCTAGGGACAATCAGTATTGGTTGCGTGAAAAAGTGTGCGTGTAGCTCAACCGGTGAGTGCTTGCTAGCCATGCAAGTGACGCGGGTTCGAATCTGCTCCACGCCAAGTTTTTTCACAATAGACCAGATTGTTGCCTAGGAGCCATGAAGGCTAAGTGGGGGCCGAACCGGGTCCCAAGAGTTGTTGGGAATGGTACACAGTGGATTATGCCTGTGGGACCAGGCACTCTTGGGGAGAGGGTAGTAAGTCGGGTAGATGCGCCGCATGAGGCAACCCGCCCCTCTGTGTGTAACCCGGAGCTAGGGACAATCAGTATTGGTTGCGTGAAAAAGTGTGCGTGTAGCTCAACCGGTGAGTGCTTGCTAGCCATGCAAGTGACGCGGGTTCGAATCTGCTCCACGCCAAGTTTTTTCACAATAGACCAGATTGTTGCCTAGGAGCCATGAAGGCTAAAGTTATGGTGGTTTTCGATGAAATTTATGGTGGTTTTCGATGAAATTTAAACTGGGCGTAAATAAAGATTGTTGGTGCTGTTATGTTTGGCTTATTGATTGGAAAAATCGCTTTAACAAAACAGCGTTCAAAAACTTCCTTGCTGTTGCTTCCCGACGTGGTCAAAGTCAGTCCGGGGGTGGTCCGTGCGTGCTGTTACGCTTACGCACCAACTTATACCCAGTATTTTAGGCAAGGGTCTACCTGGACGCCGTGGAGAGCTGCCTCAACGCAGATCGCACCTTTTATGGTGTGTGGTCTGCTCGAGGCGGCCTCTTGGCACGCGCCCTATTCCATCAAGGGGCTGTCCAGGCGGACGTGGTAAGTGATAATTGATAATTACACGATTATTTTGTCTTCTTTATAATTAGTTCATAATTTCTAACGTTTATTTGACTGAACCTTAGACCTTAAGTGATTTCCGTGCATAGTTGTTTCGAGCATGTTGTCACTTTTGGTTGAGATTTATGCTCGAAACACCTGTACACGGAAATAAATTGCTATTTCTTACTCTTTCATTTATTCTTATTGTTATTTTAGTGCCGAGCTGCGCGGGGCTTGCGGCAGTTGTTGATGGTGGCTCATTGCTACCTCACAACTGCTGGAGGCCAGGTGGGGAATCCGAAGGAGCTGGGACTGGCCAAGTCGGCGCTGAAGAGGGTAAGTACTTTTTGTATATTATGGGTTGTAGTTGTACGGTCATTTGATGACCGTACAATGCTTTCTGTAGTGTAACCTGACGTAGTTCATGTATGATATAAATTTGTGACTCCTGACTTATTACTTAATAGATTTCCTGTTACCAGAGTTTCTCTATAATTGCAAGTCTAATTCTTTGTATTTTAGTTGGGCGATAAGTACTCGCCGACCTTGCACAACTCTGCTCGGTCGGCAGTGCTGGTCGCCAACCTCCCGGCGTTCTGGAGGTTGGTGTGCGACTCGGCGGCGGAGATGGACGCGGAGAACGACCACCTCGTAAGTACTTTTGATGTTGATTTTTATATTTTATTGAGGCCTTGTACACTAGGTGATTTACAAGTGTACATTCATTATTTCAATGATTTTCTATAAAAAAAGTGCTGGATTGAGTTGCGCTCACACGACTCTCACTTATACTTATCTATGGAAATCTTTATTGAAACGATGAATGTACAATTGTCTCTTGCACACTATTCGGTGTACCGATAATTATAACTACGCTTGTAGTTTTGAGGTTTTTTGGGGAGCTATTCCTTTCATTCGTAGACTTCCGTTGTACTGTATTGGTTGTCACAATGAATTTGCACTGCAGAATGTCGCTTACAAGTGACAAAAGTTTATTTACCCTATTGGTAATTAGTATGCCGTTTACAACTACGTTTCATACCCTAAGCTCACCGACGAACCCCGCCGGAATTAGAATATTGCATAAATTAGAGGGATTCCGGTCAGAATATTAGGCATGAGAAGCTCGGAGGTTGGTATGGGAATTTCGCGGAAACGTATCATAAATAGAGAAAATTTCGCGAACCACCTCCGATCACGCCTCACTGCCGAGGCTTTGTATCTCATTCGTGTTTGTTTAGCATCCTCTCCTGCACGCCGACGCCACCGCACCTCCAGCACCCCTCCATCTACACCAGGCCCCAGCTCTTCCCAACCCACCAGCTCCACAACAACCCCAAGTCCCCGGTAAGTTGTTTTCATTGGTTACTTCCTTATGTTGGTACAATTTTGATGTCTCCATGGGGCTAAGTGCTATGTTTCACGGAAATATGTATATTTTAAATTGGTTCTCAAGGAGTTTTTTTATTGCTTGCATCCTCATGGTTACACACTGTTGGTAATAGTTAGATGTGTTACATGGGACTAAGAACGCTATGTTTTACACAAATATAGATGTTCGTTTTAAATTGATTCCGAAGAAGTTTTCCTTGATCGATTGTTCATGTTGAGACAATTTCGATTAGCATTCAGCTAAGCACGCTATGTTTTGCGCACATGTAGGCGTTTAAAAAAACTCCGGCACTGGTCGGTATGTTTCACCAAATTACATATAAGTTTGTTGTAATGATTTCCGGTGTTGGTCTGATCAGGAGGTTACGAGCATTCGACGTAGAATATGCCATCGCCATGAGTTGTATAGTTGAGGGGGGGGGGGTGTAGATATAGTTACGGTTCGTCGGGTGTACTGTATATCAGATATTGTGCCGGGTTTAGTTATGTTCTGTTGTAGCTTTCATGCAGATTTATTTGTTTACTGTGTTAACGAAGAATACGGGCCAGTATCTAAAGATAAGGAAAGCCAGAAAACGTCTAACTGATAACTTTTAGCCGCTCCTCCCGTTCCCGTGCCCGTGCCAGCTCCCGGACCTCCCGCGCCTCCCGCTCGTGCCCAGCCCAACATCAGGCCTGCTGGTTTGTGATCTTATTTTTTTGCGTTTATCTTACATGGCTATGGCTATAGGCTATTATATATCGTTCCCATAAGGGTTACTGACTAAAAGTTCCGTTAGTATTTTAGTAAAGAGCAGTAAGTTCAATGAGGACTAGGGCTAAGTTTATGATGTTTAGGACCAGTCGCACAGCCGAGACCTCCGGTGAATGCGATTGCTCCAGCTCCACCTGCCGGCCCGATCAACGCACCTGGTATGCGAGCTTTTTTTTTTACTACAAATAATGTTTTATAAGTTGTGAGTATAATCTATGCATCTGACCCCGTATTTAGCAAATATTGTTACTGTTTTTTGGAACGTTCAAAGTTTCCTCTGCAGGTGCAGCGTCCAGCGTCATTGTCAGGCGTCGAGCTGTTGCTGTCCGACAACCAGCTCAGCCTGTGCAAGGACCAGGACAAGCACCAGGTATGTGATTTCTTTTTCTTTCTTTGTTTTTGCTACAAATACTGTTTTGATACAGTATACTCATTGGTTTTGGATTGTTCCTTATGGTTGGGTTGTGGTGTCTTAGTCTTAAGTAGTGGACTCTGGTTGGGCCTCCCTTTCTTTGTGTTGTGCTAGTATGTGTTGATGTCGCAAGGGCGATAGCTAATGCCCCAATCTCGATCTTACAGTAAAGTATTGGAAATTCGAAAATTGCGCAAAGTTTTGTATTATTTTTCAATTGCAGTATGTTTTGACCTTTGTATGACCTTGCATTCATAGCTAATAAGTTAAAGCTTTTGATACTCTCGTCTCCTACGTGCTGAACGTAATCGGTGGTCTCTGATTTACAGTTTTATAGTAATATTTTTGAAACTGTTCCTTTGCAGGTAACGGATCCAACGTTGCCCAGAGACGACGAGCTCCTCCTGCACAACAACCGCAGCAAGGCCAGCAGCAACCGGCCGCCAGGAGACGTTGGTTTTTTTCCTGGTTCAATTCTTTATTTTCCGTGTATGACACGCTCACTTGTGGTGTTAAAAGCGAAATACCTGGCGGTCTTTGAGAATCGCGCTCAATTAAAATAGTTGGTATTGAGGCTAATTTACTGGTATTTAAGCTATGTTCATTTGCGTAAGCCGCATGAGCATGTCGGGTATACTCGATATGATTCAAAAACGCCGGTATTTTGCTTTAAATGATAATTGCTATGTTTTGATTGAAAATTATCAGGTTTTATTCAACATGTGCGAGTTTGTAGGAATTTTCCGGATTATTCTGTTCTATTAGCCACATTTTACCGCGTGTATTCTCGTCGTTTTACTCGTTTTTACTAATTGGCTGCGTCATGGCTTATTGTCAGATTGCTAATTTCCAATAGCTACTGCTGATTCTGCAGCTTTCTCTTTTCTTTGCTCGAGTTCATTTACCTGTTGGTGTTGGTCGCTACACATTAGTATTTGAAGAGGATATAAAATATTCTAAGACATTAAGACTTTGCAATTGCTTAAATTGCTAAGAATTGAGCTTTTCAATATGACTGCTAACACCGCTCCCTTACCCGAGACCAATGACTGCTAACACTGGGCGTGTTATACCACTTGGCCGTAGATGAAGGTTTTCAGACGTAATCGGGTAGCGAACCTGTTTTTTTTTAGGTAGGTCTCCATCTTCGTCCGATTCTGGCTCCTCGTCTAAGCGGGGAAGGAGGCAATAATTTTTATTAAGGTAAGAACTGCCCGTTTTGTTTGTGTGCTTAGTATTTTTGGGTCAAATATTGGCTTGTATGACGGTATGACCGTATGGCGTTCAAATTAGAATAATTTGAGTGTCGGCAGTTATGGTCTTGTCTAATAACGAATACATGTGTCCTTTCCTTGTGATTGCGCTTGCTTTGTGTGCTAATGTGCGACATCTGACTTTAGGCCCATTACTTGTTATTTTCAGTTTTTTCCCACGATGGTCTATGAGCTACCAAAAAAATTGAAAAAAAAAAAAAACTGCTCAGCCATCGATGGAGGTTTTTCATCGTTTCTTCGTTTCTTGTTTTATTATGGTGGGTGTTATGTAATTTATGTAATTGTTTTCCAGTTTAACTGGAAGTGAGTGATTTTTGTTTTTGTAACTACGATGTATTTTTGTATGCGTGATGTTACGCGGCTTTAGTATTTGTGGAGTATTTCAGCGACGGGTGCTAATTTGCCATCAAATTTGTTTTTGAAGCTGATTTGTCGTTGATTATTATTGAAGAGATTTCAGTACGTCGCTTTACGTCGTCATGTTTGTGTTGTGTTTTATCGCGCACCAGATTAACTGGAAAGCCTTTTGAGTTGAGGTTGGTGGTGTTTTACTTTTTTTTCTTATTTTTACTTGTTAAAGCGAAATGTCGGCCGGATTTTGAAACGCATCTCAAGTACTTATGCTAGAGGGGTCTAGTTTTTATTCTAATTTTTGCTCATTTGCATATGCTGCAAAAGAAAGCAGATGTATGTAATGCGTTTCAAAAACCGGCCGGTATTTCGCTTTAATGTTTTCTTTGTGTTCATTTGGTACGTTAGCGTTGTGTTTCTACGTTTTTTTACATTTAGGTCTACTTTTGTTTTGGGTAATTGGGTATGTATGGGAAACTTATTGAAATGAACCTTTCAGTTATATATTGTTGTACTTCGTGATGCTAATTTCCGCGGAGCTTTTTTGACTTCAGTGAAGTCACCATAGTAATATGTGAGTTGTTTTATTTTTTATGAATATTGTGTATTGTATTTTGGGTTTTCCGATCATTTTTTTTAATTAGTCAACTTGATATTACTCTGCTAGCTACTAATTTACACAAGTGAATTTACACCTATTCAGCGTAGTCCCACTTCGTAGTGGATTTGTGAGAATTGTAATCTTTCAGAGATATATTTAATGGTCGCCTTCGAGATGTAATTGCCCCGGAGCATATACTTTGGCTTCTATGAAGTCGTGTATTTACTTAAGGTATCCTATTGTGTGAGTTTTTTTTTCCGAGAGTTGTGTTTTTTTTTTGGTGTTGCTCTCGTGTGATTTGGTTTTCTCTCGTTTTAGTCGTTTTGCTTTTGCTTGTTTTCTCTGGGCTTGGTCTGTGGTTTTTCATAGGGTGAACCTATTTCGACATGGTTCACTATTCTTTGTGGGCCTACAAATTCGTGACAACTTGCATCGAAAACCGTCACCGGATGGTTTTTTCTGTAAACGCCATTTGGTGATGGGTCAACTACTTTTTTTGCGCTTTCGGCAGTTATTGCGGTTTCCCGTGGTATGGTTTTACTCTCGTGTAATTTTGTTTGCACTTTGCACTCGTTTTGCTCTCGTGTGATTTTGCATGTATTGATACTTTGCGCCGTTCATTTCATTTCCGAATTTGTTACTGGTTTTTTTTTCATGCGTTTGGAAATGCCTGCGCCCAGGAATGCCTCTATTGATTTTGGTTTCAGGTACTATTCTGTGATTCTGTACGTCTATTTTTATTTACCAGACGGGAATTGTATATTTTGTAAAGAAGATATAACTGCCAGAAAAGCGACGGAGAAGGTTAAGGTGAGTACATTATGTAATATTCTGTACCTTGTCTTGCGACTATGCAGATTGTTGCTTCTACTTTGCCTTATTTGATTCTTCGATTGTATGAATGTTATTGTTGTGAGAAACTCTCATTTCCGTTTCCGATTCGCTTGTTGAAATTTTTGTTTAAAGTGCTAGGACACTTGGTTTGTGGAACCTATCATATTCAGTGCTTCACCTGTGTTTTATGCAAATTTGTTCCGCTCTGTGTCGAACTTTGCGTATTATATATGGGAGTGAGTTTTTCAGCATTTACAATTTGTTTGCACGCGAATTGGTCGTGGGTATTGTGATTGTGAATTCACGCACGTTGCGGATTCAATATTCGATTAGTAAGACATACTTTTTAGGTTTCGTGTCAGTCCGTTGGAGACGTCCAGTCGTGTATCAAGCCAAAGCAGCGAGGTGAAGGATATTCATGTGGTTCCCGATGTGCTCAGAAGTCAGCGATTGATGTTGTATCCGTTGTATCCAGGTAACATTTTTTATTTGTTGCCTTATTTGGTTAGGAACTGTTTGCAGTATTCAGGGTTGCAGCGTGCGAAACTAAGTTTTGTGTCTTAGTTGGTGATGCGCGGTTTCCGCGATAGGATTGGGACTCGAATCGGTGCATATTTGGCACTGGTTTCGCCAAGTCGCCGCCCTTTCCGAATTGGTGGTGTGCGGCACCGTGCGGAGTTTCCTTAGGCTAGATAGTAGTTATCTTTGATGCAAAGACGGCTTGCGTATTAGCGTAATTGCACTTATAGTTTTGTTTGAATAAGTGTTTGTTTCAGACTGAATACTGTGTCGTATCTCGCGTTGATTGTGTGGAAGAACCTTCTGCTTGTCTAGACTTGCTCAGAAGTACCGTTGTACCCAGGTCACTACGCCACCAGACGAATAGAGTCACGTAAAGGGTATGAATTTATGGTTATATGATCTTTTTGCGGTTATAAAGTGTGTGTGTGTGTGCAGATGCTAAACTAAACTTAGATGTCTCGGGGCTAATCGGCTAATTTCACACCACACCTAGAACTTAGAAAACTGGTATTGGGCAATTGGGTTGTTTGCGCGATATTTGCACATTCCTAGTCGGCGTCGGCGTACATTTGGTCCACACCCGTACCCGTACATCGTTTTTTCGAGAAAACTGTTTTCAAAGACGAATTTCTAGAATTGTTTTTATTTTTAGGTTTCCGCCTGCCTTCAACGTGTGACTTCCGCCGTTCAAGAGTACAGTATTCCCGAGATGCAGATGTTCAGTTTGACTTCTATAACTGTGATGCTCCCGTGCCGAAAGAACCAGATACAGCGATACCGCCACTTATCGATTTGCAGACTTCCATCCTTCTGTTGTCCCGAGAGAGAGAGAGTCAAGAACGAGAAGGTAGGTATTAAGCTTATTTTATTCGTATTATATATAAGCTGTCATTAGTATACATACCTGTAACACGCACAGAGAGCACGGTATCCTTTGTTAGCGCGATAGCGCTAACATAGTTTGGGTTTTTCTATAGCGATTAAGACTTTCGTTTTACATTATGTAAAGAAACGCGACAAGATCATTTAATTTCACCACCAATTTCGTATTTCGTGAGTTGTAGCACTTCCACTTTATCATTTGCAATATGTAGAATAGTAGAATGCGGGATTCCCAATTGTTACGTTATTTTCGCTAAAGCGAAGTGCCAGCCGGTTTTTGAAATGCATCATGGAAAACTGAATACTTATGTATTTATGCTAATTTACTCGAATTAGCTCGATTTTTTACTCTAATTTATGTTCATTTGCATAAGCTGCACACGAATGCTGGTGTACTCGATGTGTTTCAAACACCGGCCGGTATTTCGCTTTAAATTAATTTTCGTTAACTTTCAAAGATTTTATGTTGTTTGAACGTTATATATGTTAGGCTGATGTATGGTATTCTGTACTTTGAAATCATTTGTGGTGGTTGAGTGATGTACTGTATACTGTACATTGTGGTTTTTTGTGTTCGTTGATAGGAGTAGAGTGTACCGTACGCTGAACAAACTACAAACTATATATTAGTTATTTGTGTCTAAAATTATCTCGGAGAGAATTTGTTTGTGCTTACTTTTTTGTAATAATTGTTGTTTGTTTGTAGTGATTCAGTGATTGGAATTTTTGAGTAGGGTATCGCAAATTGACAAATTTCTTTGCAGTTTGACGTTTGACGATGATAATTGGAGGTTGAAAAGTGATGGAACTCAATTTGATGTTTGAAAAACGCCGCATTCTACTATATGTCTGATTGAAGGAAAATGGATACGAATACGAGATCTTGGAACAAGTTAGTGATGTTTCTTTTTCCCTGGAAATCTATTTCCTTTGGACTTTCTCTGTTGTGCATGCTTCATACAAGATTCGAAGTGCGAAGCTGTTTTTGTCCTTATGCCTTATGGAAGTCGTTATTAAGGATGCACAATTATTCCGTAATAACCGATACATATCAAACGGTGATATGTTTCGGTGTTATGTATCACCCCTACATATCATCGTTCATTTCGTATGACAGTTGACCGCTTTTAAAGGCAAATAGGAACGTTTGATGTTTGAAGTGTCCTGTTGTTACGAGTCTCTTCCTGTGGGATGTAGTTGAATGTAATTTGTTTGGGAATGTAACTGGATGTTAATTTACTAAGCAGTGATTTTTTAGGGAGAACTGGTTGAGCGATGTGCAGGTTGTTTCTGGTCCAACAGCCCTGCACTAGATTCCCAGGTTTCGATGTTCAAGAATCTCTATGAAATGAAAATGCCGTCACATATGAAGCCGATCTTGGGGGTTCACATTTTGGAAACCAAAATCAAGAAACGAGTTGAGCAGGTATGTACGTACGCAAATATAGATTAGGTTTTATGTCTCAGACTGAGTTTATTAGTTCTGTAATGTTTCATAGCCATTGCTGTTTTTTTTTCTTTTTTTTCGTTATGAATTGATCGGTAAGTAAGCAAAGCTTCTTTTTTTGCCTTGCCATTATGTAGAAAGAAAAACGGTCGTGATTAGCTTAAGGTTTTCTCGATATGCTTCTCTCTGGATTCGAATAGAGTATTTTTTTCTTTGACTCCTCAAATAGTCAACCTTTCAGATTGGAAAGATGAATATAGTGCTGGACACTCAGTTTATTGTTTCGAATGTTTGGAGGCTGTGGATTCGAGATCTGTTAGCAAATTGGTTAGTGGTGTTTGCTTTTTTCTTTGACTCTGAGTTTTTTGGACGTTCGATGTAGCTTGAAACAAAGTTTGAAACACTTTTTGCACCTATGGAAATAATTCTAACCGTGAGGCGGGATTTTTTTGCATCTCGTACAGTATGTTTCTGTATTGTTTCGCATCACCATTGAATAATACAATTGTATATGATCATTTAAAAACAAAAGCCAAAAGTAAACATTTGCTTATTATTGATTACAATGATTCTTACTTTCAACCTCTATTTCGCGGAATGTAACTGGATGTAACTTAGTAAAGCGTGTTTTAGAAGGTACCTGGTTGAGCGTGTGCTGTGTTGTTCTGGTCCAACAACCGCACTGTATTCCCCGGTCTTCTTTTGTTGAAGTCTTTACTTCATGAATCCGTCACCTATAGAGCCGAGTTTAGCAGGTATTTATTTACATGTAAGCTTAGTTTTTCACACCATAGTGGTTGCGTTGACTGCAGGGAAATCGGTCTTGTAAAGTGTACAGATTGCCGCATAAGAAATCCATGTCTAAGGTACTCTATTTCTAAGGTACTGCTCTGTCTTTCCGTATTAGCCAATTAGTAAAGGAATGTGTTTTGCGCAGAGGATTTTTCGTGTCAGCCGAGCGCAAAAGGTCATTTACTTGTATTTTTTTGTTTCAGTCACAATTCCGTCTACTGTTTGTTGAAGCCTTCCAACAGAGCTTGGTCACCTCTGTCTCGCCTCCGGCGTTTGGTGTTTTTCCGCTAATCTGTTTTCGGACTTCTGATATGGTAACTATGTTACATTTTATTTTCTGCCTACATTTTAAGTTAATTTTTGTGGCAGTATTTGGTACCTTGTATTTGTGTTGTCACAGCGTGAAATTGCGATACAATTAGTATGTGCCACGGGGAGTAGTATTGTAGTATACGCCTGTTATGGTGCGCGATGAATGACAAATGTTTCCAATACCAATCATGCCGCGCTGCTGCGCCACCGCAATTGAAACACTCGCGCTCTTGTGGCGTACGTTTGGCGCCTCGCGCCCGCCCCATAGAATTCTGCGCCGCCCAGCTGTGGCTGTCATCTTTTTGTGTGGGGCATTTGGCGCACAGTTATGTCATGTCAGTGTAAACCTCTATATTTTTCAGTCTTCATCATCGAAGATCTGTAATTTTCGCTAGATTATCTCAAACAATAACAAAAATTCTTCAGTTCCATGGAATGCTGAAAAGATCGATATTCGCGTGATGTTTTGAGAAGTTTTGTCACTTTTGAAGAATGGAGAAAGAATTGATTCGCGAACTTGAAACAAATTGGTTGGTGGTTTTTTCGGACTATATGTTTTCAGTTTTCTTAATTCTTATGTTTTGACAAGCCCCTTCACTCATGGAGGGATTCTCTGAGCGCACGTTACATTCTCTGTAGCTTAAAGAAAGATTCGAAGCTAGTTCTACTTCTGGAAATGGTTATTATGACAGCGGTACGTAATTGCTCGATACGTGACCACTGGTACTACATATCACCATTTTCGTATAATCGTATGTCACATACACATTGTGTTTGAAATAAGTTTGAGAGCTTTTCTCTCTTTTGCTAGTAATTCCAATCTATCGTGGAGGAGGTACTGGAACATAAATGGAAGGTTGGTATACGTATAACTCTTTATAGGTGCCCGGTTGAGCTTGTACGTGTTGCTTGTGGTCAGCACTCGTACACGGATTCCCAGTGCACTCAATTGTTTTGTTCAAGAATACATGAAACTTGATCCAAGAAGAAGTGATGAGAGACTATGGAAAAGTGAGAGATCTGAGGTCAAGGTTGGTTTTTATTATTATTATTTTTTTATTATTATTTTGTAAAACCTGTAATATTTTTTGTGGTTGCTCCAGACTTACAGTTTGCGTTGTGTATAACTGGAAATTTAGGATAAGATAACAGTAAAATCAGTCGTAGACATTCTCGTCCTTTTCTGTCGTTGGCCAAGTATTTGAGAATCTGGTGGATTGTTTAGTGTACTCGTTAGTAATCAAATAAATGCGTCTATTTAGGGACTCTGATCGAGCATCGTGCAGGCTGTTCTGGCGCAACAGTCTCTGCACTGGATCTCAGTGTCTTTTTGTGTGTCAAGGATTGTTTCTTGGTAATCTGTGGAAGGAAGAAGGAAGGTGGACGAATAAGGTCCGTTGACTTTAAATGTTTCTTTATTGACTTCTGAGTTTTTATATGGCATAGAGTTGAATTGAAACATGCTGTATTTATAGTGATTGACGTGATTGTATGAAATGTCAGAAACAGATTGTCTTGTTTGCATTTGTTTATGCTATACGTGTACTTATACGTGCGTGTAACCTTTAAACAATATGAATCCTTCTTTCTCGAGTTGTCTCTTCCTTTAAAGCGTCGGTTTTTGAAACACATCGGGTATACACCATCATTTTTATGCTCTTATGCAAATGAGCATAAATTAGGATTGAAAAATCGAGTCAATTTGCGAGTGATTATCATAAATACATTAGAAGAGTTGATCACGATGTGTTTCAAAAACCGGCCGGTATTACGCTTTAACAATTTTAGTATCTCTTGGGCGTTATATAATTGAATGAGCATGAAATATAGTAAATTTGTTTTAGGTGACACTGGTCGAAAGAACGTCTAAGATTGTTGTTGCTGCCGGCAATCTTTGTATGTGGATCCCAGTAGATCTTTTAATGTTCGAGAATGAGAGTGCTGTCATGGAAATGGAAGGTCGGATGGATTGAGGTTCGTTATTTAGATAATTCATTTGTAACTGTGAAATTATGATAGTGTTTCATGTGGGTTTGAAGCCATTAGATCTCAAACGATAAACGTTTGTATTTGGAATATTTCTTGATGACGTCAAGTTTATCTTGGGGGTATATCTAGTTGAATGCACCATTAACCATTTAGGAATTGGTATTTATTTAGGGGAGAACTGTTCGAGCATCATACGAGGTTGTTCTGGGCAAACATCCTTCGTATTGGATCACAGTGCCTTTGCTTTGTTCAAGAAACTGATATGGAAATGAACGAGGTTGGTGGATATTAGGTGATGTTTCGTTTTGGCATGGCAGTATTTGAACTGACAATGTCGTATGTAGTGTACATGTACATGTAGCGATGACTTTTTGGTTTAAGTTAAGAAACATTATGCCTTCTGTTCTGAATCCTGAGTAAAAGTGCATTGTTCATTAGTTATGTTAGTTAGTTCATTAGTTAGTTACATATTGTGCAGCTCTAACTAAAAAGCTTAGCTCGCGGACTCCAGGTGTTACTTTTCTTTCCACCTGCATACTTTCTTCACATTGTGTAGTTTCCCTTGGTTTCTTAATGATTTTCGCGTATCTTCAACTTGGACGGAAGGTGAGTTTTGCGAGTAGCGCAGCTTATGCTGAGCAAGTAAAGCTGTAAGGCTAGCCATATTGTTGACTTATTTCGCTGTGTTACAGAGTCGAGTGGTACCGTTACGTTATCGATCCTTGGAGTGAAGTTCGACATTATGATGAAGAAAGGATTCGAAGAGCTTGGAATGAATATTTAGTCAAGAAAGCTGGATTGTGGATGAGAGTTTTGCTTGAAGGTTTGTGAATTTTACTGTTGCTACTTTATTATTTATTGCCTGAGTAAGTTACTGAATTTCGTGTGACATTGAAATTGAAGAACAAATTTAGCGTTTGTATTTGGAATACTCTTTCATATTGATTAGTATAAGCGTATAGTGGGATGGGGGATTTATTGAATTTAAGCTGTTGTTGAAAGCGAAGTACCGGCCGGTTTTTGAAACGCATTACGTACACCCTGCTTTCTTATGCAGCATATGCAAATCAGCAAAAATTAAAACTGGGCCCCAAATAGACCTCACTTTGCATAAATGCATAGGAAATCCGGCTGGTATTTCGCTTTAATTGTAGTACTATTTCATGTGACTTCGAAGACCTCTATCCTCAGAGGATAAGTGTATATTTGGTATAGAAACGCTTATTTTCTGAGGAGTAAGGCCTTCCAAGACTTATGACGCTTTTTCTCTTTCGCTAATTGTATGTACTTAATGAGCGTGCTTTTTAAGTAATGTAATGTAATTGAATATAGGCTAATCAATGTTCTTTTAAGAAGAACATGATTCGTACGGTGGTTGTTCTGGTCCAACAACCTACTACTGGATCCCGGTTTTTTCTCCCCCAAGACTCTTCCTTGGAAATGATTGAGGTTTGTTGTTGTGTAATTGCAATTGCTTTTTCGTTTTCGCTGTATTTCAACTTACATGTAGTTTGCATGTAGCTATGTCTTTTTTTATTGGCTTAGTTGCTTCCTATTGATTTTGGACTGCGTTCTTCGTATTGTTGGTTTCTGACGAACGTTTCTGCTTCTTCAATTGGTTGACTATTTTTGTTAACCAAAGTTTTATAGAACCGACTGATTACTGTGGTTGGTGCTATCGATTCTCGGAATGTTGATCAAGTTGTGAACGAAGGAAGTGGTTGTTTGAGAAACTGGAAAAGGCTGGATTTGCGAAGAACGTTTTGGTTGAAGGTTTGCGCTTGTTTCTTTAGCTTCTTTATTATTGCCTGAGTAAGTTAGCGATAGGGATAGGGTTTTTAATGATAGGATTGCGCACCCTTTCTTTGGCATGAGCTCATGCACATACGCAATGCGCACCGTTTCTTTGCATATTGCGCATGTGCTTTCCTACCGTACCTGCTCTCTGAAGAAGAGAAACGACGCCCTCTCTGTATAGTTTTTTTTGATCGATAAACCTCTGTAGTGTGTGTATTGTGGCACAGAATCAGACTATTCTGTGATATGTAAAATGGACTGTGCTGTAATCTAATAGTGACTTTTAAGGGAACCTGGTCGAGAGGTATAGTAGGGTGTTGTTTGGTCGCCAACCCCTGTACTGACTCCTGGAGTTCTGGCTGGCTGAAAAGTGAAATGGTCGATCCTTTGGAGTCGAGCTCACGGATGGTGGTCGTTGCGAGAATGAGGCTGATTTTTGGAAGAATGTATTTGTAGAAGAAGGTTCGTTCGCTTTTTTTACTTTATCGGTTCGTTCATAAATAAGTTTGCTCGGATAGATTCCGTTTAAGGAGAGTCGGTATTTCGTGTGGAATATAAATGTAAAGAGCAATGGGTTGTACTCCAATGTGTTTAGTGAGTACCTGGTGGAAGCAATGTATCGCTTCTAATCTAGTAAATATCACTTTTTAGGTAGAACGTATGGTCGAATGAATGAGCAAGGTTTGGGCAGCATTGCTCATGGATCCCAGTTTCTGGTGGTTGATGCGGACAATAGACTGGTCGGATACTTTGGAAGTCAAGCTCATGCGTGGAAGGTTTCCGATGTAAGGAGAAGATTGATATATGGAAGATTGGATTGAAGAAGGTTCGCGTTTATCACATTTGTTTTATTGGTTTTTGGGTATGCTCGCGATATGTCTTAATTAGGAATCGGTACGTGTGCGGTAGGATGCGTCGTGTATGTAGTAGTGTAAAATGTAGTGAAATGTAGACTAATAATTATGACTTTTCAGATGAACTCGTCGAGAGGTCGTGTTGTTTGGTCAGCAACTAGTCTACTGCCTCCCGGTTCTTGTTGGTCGATGTGGAGTGATACTCGATAGTTTTTGATGTCAAGCTCAAGATTGAAGGTTTTCGCTGTAAGGAGAAGATTATATTGAAGAAGGTTTGCGTTTATCACATTCGTTTTATTTGTCTTTGAGTATGCTTGCAATAGGTCATATTTAGAGAATTGGCTATTTGCGCGCGATTGTGTAGTATATTGTAAAATTTAAAGCTAAATACCGGCCGGTTTTTGAAACACATCGACGAGTACTCTATGCTTTCATATGCGTCATATGTTAATGAGCATTAATTTGAATAAAAAATAGACCCCTTTTAGAATAACTGCATAAGAATGCTGATATTTGAGATGCGTTTCAAAAATCGGCTGGTTTTCGCTTTAATGTGGCTGTAATTTAAAAATATGGCTTTCAGGTGAACTTGATTGAGAGGTACTTTGTACTGTCTCTCATTTCTCCTGGTTGTTTGAAGAAGTGTGATACTCGATCCTTGAAGTGCGCACTGATGTGTAGAAGAAAGTATTTGTTCGAAGAAGGTTCGTTTTTTCAGTCACCTTTGCTGACTCTTTAATTTTGTTTACAATAGGAATGGTATACTCCCGCGATGGATGCCTTTTGTATATACCTTAAAAGCTAATTGGCTCTGATCTAATAACTGTGACTTTTCAGGTGAACTTGATTGAGAGGTGCGGAGTTGCCGGGTCACCAACTTTTGTACTGTCTCTCATGTTCTGGTTGGTTGAAGAGGAGTCGATTCTTGAAGTGTACACGGATATGTGGAGGAAACTAGGAAACTGATTGTTCTGAGAAGGTTCGTTTTTTTAAAGTCATATTTGCTTTGTTTTATAGTTTCTCGTTAATAAGTGCTTTACGCGAAAATACATGCAATTTCAGTTCCACCAGTTAAAGCGTAGTAGCGGCCGGTTTTGAAATGCATTAAATGAACTCCTGTACAGTACAGTAGATGCAACCGAGCATTATTATAATTGACCGCATTTAGCGTAAACATATAGGAGTGCAGTTAGTTGAGGTTCAAAAATCGGTCGTTAGTTCGCTTTATATATGCAACTTTCAGAACTGTGATGGGCGGCTGTTAAGCTGACGAGTGAAGATTGTTATGGCTCTTGAGAGGACAGACGAAGATTCACGGAGATAGACCAAGGACCTAATTCCCCTGTGGACCTATGGATCTTTCTCTGGATCAAGGTGAGTAATTTGCTTAATGTTTTTTATTTTCTAATTCTAATTGATAGCCTGCTGGCCAGTAGTTATAGCATAGGCCGCTGCTACCCAATATTGCTCAAAGATGAAATCGATAGTTTTATGCTTTCTCGGTAATAGCTTCTGTAGTTATGTCATTATATTATGATTGAATACGCAGTATGATCAACCCTCAAAAATTATGTTTTCTTTTTGAGCGAGTACTTTTCATCTGTTAGACGTAGATAGAGGCTTGAGACAGGTAAAAAATTTGCTATTTTCTTGGTATTACGGTTTTACAACATTAACATTTGTAGAGCTGCTGGAGCCTGGTAATGTATTACACCGGTGGAAACGATGTAGTGGAGTTGTTTCGGTCTCGAGTTGTACATCGCGATGGATGTCTACCGAGAAGATGACTGCGGATAAGCAGATTTGGGAGTCCGAAGGTTGGGATTTTTGTTTGCTTTAGACTTATGAGTAATCTTCTTTCACTCGTATATGTAATCAAACTGTGTACGCGACCCCAATAGTTCATTCGTTCATCAGGGAAGTTGGTTATATAATAACAACAAGTGTTTATTGGACCAACGAGGCGTATGGTCAACGAAGAAAAGTTTTTGAGGTAGCGGCTATTACCTCGTGTATAATGGAATGGAATGTAGTACATGCAAGTTGTTTTAGAGGGAGATCGAATGAACGGCCGGTCGAATGAACGTGCAAGATTGTTGATGCGGGCGGCATTCTTTGTACGCGGATCCCAGCCAATATTTGATTGTTCGCGGAAACTGTCTTGGAAGGTCGAATGGATTGAGGTTCGTTGTTTTTGTAATTCATTTGTAATTGTGAACTTATGACTTATGATAGTATTTCACATTGGTTTGAGTTTGAAGCCCTTAGATCTCAAACGACAAACGTTTGTAGTGGGAATATTTCGTGATGATGCCAAGTTTATCTTGGGGTTATGTAGTTGAATGCACCATTAACCATTTAGGAATTGGTATTTATTTAGGGGAGAACTGTTCGAGCATCATACGAGGTTGTTCTGGTCAAACTTCCGTCGTATTGGATCACAGTGCCTTTTTTGTTTCAAGAGACTTGAGACTGACGTGACGATGGAAATGAACGAGGTTAGTGGTTTTTAGGCGCTGTGTCATTTTGACAATATTGCTGACAGTGTCGTATGTTCGTGTAGGATGACTTTTTCAAAAACCGGCCGGCATTTTGCTTTAACTTTGCTTTAGTAGTTGACCAGTTTCTCGGATTTATGTAACAAATCAAATTAAATAAGCAAATCTTTCAGATTGGTGGCACGAAACAAGCTGTTCGTGTTGGGTCTTGCGACAGACGAGGTGTCCCGAAGATAGGCCAAGGACCATAATGACCCTGTGGACCTATTGACTCTAGGTCTTTAGCAAGGTGAGCTCGTTAGTTAATGTCCTTTGTTGTGTTTATTTGTTTTTACTGATGACCACGATATGTCACTACACTAATGGTGGTGGTGAAAGATATAGTTTTATAATTTTTCGTAAATAAGTGCTTTATGTGAAAATATGTGCAGTTTCAGTTAAAGCGTAATGTAATAACGGCCGGTTTTAAATGCATGTCAATTATCTGCACTCATGTACATAACATGCAAAATTGCAAACGAGCATTATTAGAATCGAAGAGTAAACACTTAGGAATACAGTTAGTGAGGTGCACTTGAAAAACCTGCGACTAGTTCACTTTAAATAGACAACTTTTAAGAACTGACCCACTGACACAAGAAGAAGCTGAAACGTTTGAAGCAGTCTACATAAGACTGCTACTGGTGAAAACTCTTAAACTCTAATTTTTTTATAAATTTCAGTACTTGATACCGATACCGACGGAAATGGCACTTGAGAGGACAGACGAAGATTCAAGGAGATAGGCCAAGGACGTACTTCCCCTGTGGACCTATGAATCTTTCTCTGGATCAAGGTGTCCCGGAGATAGGAAGGACCGTAATGCCCCATGGACCTATGGATGCTAGGTCTTGAGCAAGGTGAGTAATTTAGTCCGTGTTTTTTTTATTTCTATTTCTAATTGATGGTCTGATGATTAATGGCCACTTGGCAACTATCAAGTATTGGTGGAAAGCGGTAGTTTTGTAGATTTATAAGTTTTTTACTTGGAGATGTACATGCATGTGTATGCATATGCACACCGTGTATTTGGTTTTCCGTTAGATGTTTTCATTCCCGCGGATGCTCGCCCCTATCTACCGAAATAGTTAATATAGTTAATATCTCTATTTTTGTTTCTACTTGATGGCCTGATCCTGATGACCAGTAGGCTGCTACTCAATATTATTGAACTCTATAAGTAGTTTTCATAAATTACAGTATTGAAGCTGAGCTGACTAAAGATTGTTACGGCTCTTCGGAGGACAGACGAGACGAAGTTCCGCGGAAATAGGCCAAGGACGTCGTTCCCCTGTGGTACCTATGGAATTTTCCTCTGGATCAAGGTGAGTACGATAGTTCGTGTCATTATTTATTTATACTTGAAGGTCTGATGGCCGTGGACCATGGCCGCACCTACCCAGTACTGCTGAAAGTTGAAAATGACTGTTTTGTATTTGCTCGTTAATAACTTCGTTGCTTGTGGATGTGTATATTGTGTACGGAATACGCTCAAGTAGACATTTTTAAGAATGATGTGGTGTTCTTGTCGAGTTTCGAGTCCTTTTGATGTGCTTAAAGCGAAATATCAGCCGATTTGTGAAACACATCAAGTACACAAGCATTCCTATGCAGCTTATGCAAATGAATATAAATAGAATAGAGAATCGCGCTAAATTCAAGCAACTTAGCGTAAATACTTAGGAATTAATTTGTACACGATGCGTTTCGGAAATCGGCCTGTGTTACGCTTTAAGTTAGAAGTGCTCAACTACAATAAGTGACCTTTCAGATTTGGTGAGAGGAAATGGAAAAAGCAAAAAGCTCGGCATTGACATTGCCTGAGTATAGTGGAGTAAAGTGGCGTCAAGGAAGATTGGCTGGTACTTGTGTCAAGCTGAAAGTGTGGTCCGGACGTGATGCCGCGAGACCGGGAGAGGGAGACTGATAAAGGTGGGTCGAATAGCAAAACTCTTTGGTTTGGTTGTGTGTATGTATGGTTGTATGTATGTTTGTTAGTATGTATTTTTGTATGTGTATATTTGTTTGTCTATTTACTTTATGGTTTCGGTTTCAGAGTGACTTTCGCTTTCGGGCACGGGCTTCTTTAACGACGATTTTGTTTTCATTCGTCTGAAGAACTTCGTCATAATCACAATTTATTTTAGCCCCGAGAGATAATATGGCGTCAAGGAAGAATGGCTGTTCCTTGAGTCAATATTCAAGATGAAAATTTGGTTCGGACGTTATGCCCCGAGACCTGTGGGAGGCTGATAAAGGTGGGTCGAATTTAATTAGCTTTTTTTTGTTTATATGTTTGTTTGTTCGTCCGTTCGTTTGATTTCGGGTTTCAGAGGGACTTTCTCTTTCGGGCTTCTTTAACGACGATTTTGTTACCATTCGTCTGACGAATTTTCTTCATGGTTTTGTTTCAGCCCCGAGAGATAACATGACGTCAAGGAAGGATGGCTGTTCCTTGTGCCAAGATGGAATTAATGGAAATGAGGTTCGGACGTGATGCCCCGAGACCTGTGGGAGACTGATAAAGGTGAGTAGCTAATCAATATCATTCTTTTCTCTTAGTGATCCTCGGAAACTGTTAAGGTGGTCTAGTGATAACATAATAAATATTCAAATATTATAATACTTATTTATTTATTTGTTTTGGTTTGGTTTTGGGCTTTCAGAGTTGCCTTAGGGAGATGCTTTAGTCACGATGTTGTTTTCCTTCGTCTGAAGAATTGCGTCATGGTTTTGTTTTAGCCCTGAGTGAAACTGTGATGAACGATGACTTTATCTGATGAATTATCGTGCGAGAAATGTCTTTCGTCGTTGTACGATAGACGATTGGCAAGCATACGAATGCGCTCCCGTGTGGTGAGTCAGCTTTTTATCTCAATTGAGTGCCATCAAATTTCCGTAATAGATCTGTTGAATATTTTGTTTGTAATAAGTACGGTAGCTATGAAATGGAGCGTTACCCGTGCGTGAATTGGGGCGATGATTCAGTGTCCACATTGTGATTTTCTTATACCGTAGGTCTGGGATTTCAGAAGTATTGATGTGTTACCGCACAATGTATGGAATGATGCTGGTTGGCGGGAAGGCTGGCTAGCGCTAGAGGCTCTGTCGCTACCGTATGAATAAGAAAATAAACTGTGGTCAATATGGAGTGATGCCCCTGAGACCTGAGACTATGGATGCAATTGAGTGTTCAAGGTGAGTGCCTTAGTTGATGACATGATTTCCATGTTTCTGGTCCTTTTTGAATATTCACACAGGTGTACAACAGGGAATTACTAATTACTGAATAAATTAATAACATACTTCGCACTTCGCACTACTTAAATATCGTAGTAAATTTTCATCGAGCCTTCGGGTATTTCAACAACTCCATACCGTTACTGGTATTGTGGTAGGCATACGTTTCGGTTCTCATTGTTAAAAGCTCTGTCCGACTGTTGTCTTCAATGTAGTATGTTTAAACTTTTAGTGTTCGCTCAATGATTACGATTGCTTTGAAGCAGTCGAACGCGTGGGCGTGGGAAGCTCATAATCTGAAATGGATCGATTACCCCATGGTTCGCCTACGCTGTGTCTGGGAGTGCTGTGTAAAGGTACACTTTACTTTATTTCGATTTACTTCTTTTAATATGTAAACGTATGCTGATAGACTACTTATTTTTGCTAATAAAGCATTTTTTCGTCTCGGAGAACTTAGCATTTTAATGATTTGCATTTCAGAAGGCCTATGAGCATGTTGTGTGCTTTTGCCGACGCCTTGAAAAGGACGGAATAAAGGCCGAATTCGATGCTCGACTTGAATTGTTACCCGAACCCGAAGCATGGTTGAATTTGAATGCGCTCCCGAAAGGTGAGTTCTTAAGTGGCTTCCTTATTTCATTGGGTGTCACATGTTTGTTAGCTTGGGCTTGGTGTATGGTAATTAGCATTACTATATTTGTCCTGCTGAAACATTCAACATTTTAGGATGTGGCTAACGTTAGTGATTTTAGATGAAGTTCTGTTGATGTTGCTGTGAGGTAGATGAGGAATGAGAAGGAAATTGTGTCCTCAAGCTCTGCTACTCCTTAACTCTGTGTTCACCGAGATGTACGTGGGTGTCTGTCTTAACGTAAGTTTGGGACCTGTTGATGCTAATGCTGCCTATATCACTGTACTGTACATTGTGTCTAATTATTTGAAACATTAACATTTAAGCCTGAGCCTAAGCCTTCCGGGAAAACATGTCACTCTTTTCAGTGCGTGTTGCTTTGCTTTTCGGACGATGTTATGGCCTGTACTGCGTGAAGCTTATGGTGAAACTGAATAGGATAGCTGCTCCATTGTATTGCGACTGCAAGTTGCGGATCGCGGTGTATTCGTACTGCCGACAGCTACATTGGTGAGTACACTATGAATCCAAATTCACCTTTATGTCTTATTATTATTTATTATTGATGTATGGAGCAATTAGGCGTATTTGGCTTAGGCTTAGCCTACGCCTAAGCCTTTTTTTTTGATATGTTGGTAACGGTCCGTACCCCGTTTTATCCGTACCTAGATGAGGCGTGTGGCCTTGTATTACCAGTACGTGTATTTATGAGTAATATGTACACATATTGTTTTAGCTGTTGTGACGTCGGGCGCTGATATCTGATGTCTATGTCTGTTGTCTATGATTGATTGATGTACAACTGAATTGATGTCTACGTTGTCATCAAGCACCTGAACCCGATATGCGATGGTTCAGTTCTTCAGACGGCTTGTGTTGATGTGAGTTTAGAATTTATTATGGGGGTTAGTGGGTTTCATCGTACATTACATTCTTCTTGATTATTTTATCAGCGTGACTTTTTGGTCGTTTTACAAATGAAAGTGTGTTAGCTTTATCAGTGATTGTGGATATGTTATGGGATTCGTACTTTTCAGTTGCTTGATTTTACATATACTGCATATTTAAAGCGAACTATGTGCCGGTTTTTTGAAAAAAAAAACGCCGAGTGAACTTCTTATGCAGCTTATGTAAACGAACATAAATTAGAGTAGAAAATCGAGCTAAATTTGAGTAACTTAGCTTACATATGTAAGAATTCAACTGTCCATGATGCATTTCAAGAACCGCCCGGTATATTGCTTTAATGGGCATTTTTAGTGAACAACACTCTGTGAGAGTGTGGCCTCCGAACTCGGCTTCTTTGGACACGAGCGAAATGAAATGGGTCGATTGTCCACCCTCTTCGAATGTCGAAGAAGTGTCCCAGAACACTGACTTCCTCTTGATGGCCACCGTGCTAGACGATTTAAGCGAGGTTTGTTATTACTACTAAATTTCTTTTCGTAGTTGAATAGACAATGCGTTTCATGGTGAAGTATGGACTGGTTAGCGGGTGGAGCTTTCTGTAAGCATGGTTAGCTTGTTAAAAGGTCCGTTAAATGGGCTTGACTCTTGACGTCTTGACTTTTATGACTCATACAAATTCTTTAGCTTGTGTCGAGCCGACCTTCTGATGACCGACTAGTCCAGCCCCTGTACGACCGTGTGCCGTCTCACGTCTGAAGGCATTTGTCTGCTCAAGCTGAAGATATGCTTTGAATCTGGTGGAGCTGTGAAGCGATACACCAAGTTCAGTCAAAAGACTGACATGCCTGGTTGGCATTCTTTCATTTAGTATTCACTAGAGCTAGTCTTTAAATACCCCCTCTGAAATGTAAATATGGAAACGCACTGTTAGCTAGCACGTGGTGCTTGGCCAGGTTAGACGTTTCCGAAACCGAAACGTTACCGCAACGTTACGGTAATCGTTTCTTTGTTTGGTCCCGTGCGAACACTTGATGTTTGCTAGGGGTAAACCATTAAAGTTTAGGAAATAATTTTTGTGTATTCTTTGTTTAGTTCCATATTAGAGATTTAGGAAATAATTTTGTGTAGTCTTTGGTAACTTTGGTTCCATATTATAGAATGTGAGAGAAAGAAGTGAGTAACGTGAAAGTTGGTAGTTGCTAGACTTTAAGAAAAGTTTCATTTACAAGGAAAGGAGAAGGCTGATGAGTGGCTGGTTCCTTCTGGCAAATTATGATATGAAGAGAAGAGATTGAAGGATTTTAATAAGTTTGAAGTTTTGAAGAGAGATGGGAATAAGAAAGTTCTCAGTAATAAGGAAGGAAGAAGGCATATGATTGCGTTCCTTATAAGTAAGTTATGAAATTGATGTACATTTTCGTATATTGTTATATCGAGGAGCGATACTAGAATTAGAGAATTGAGATTGATTATTTGATGAAATGAAATGAAGTGAGCTCATAAGTTTTGATTATAACTCATAAAACATAAGATAAAATGATTTTGATAGTAGATTATGGAAATCTGGTTGTTTTAGCTTTGAGATAGAAAGATATGAGCTATGAGAACAGAGAGAGGGAAAGAGAGAGAGATAGAGAGATGATTCAGAGAGTGAACTTTTGTGATAATCTTTGAGGAGAATCCTTAGAATGAGAAAAAAGAGTGAGCGTTTGCTTCTCTGACGGTTATGGAATGAACTAACGGTTGTCTATGTAGTACAAACCAAATTCACTCCCAAAAATATTTGCATTTTCAAGAGGGGTTTACTAACTGACTATTTCCATATAAGACTCATAGATAGTCTATTGTTTACTAATCTCATTATCCCATTATACAAAGACTAGACTCATATATGGACTAGTCTTCACTTCATGTGGACGTAGACTAGTACAGTCGACTCGTACAGTCTGACTCGTACAGCCTGCTATTAATTAATTTCACATAGACTCTTACATAGTCTACTGTTTATTAATCACATATAGACTCATATATAATCTATTTTTTATTATTCACCTATAGACTCATACATAGTCTATAGTTTAGTTTAGTCCAACTTTAAAGGCGTCCCATTATTATCACTGATTTTGTTTACCGGTATGTATATAGTATGTAAATAGTATGTATATAGTTTGTATATGGTATGTAAATAGTGTATATAGTTTGTATATAGTATGGCACCCCTGTATATAGATGTATATATATAAATAGTGTATATAGTATGTAAATAGTATCGCACCCCTGTATATATGTAAATATGTATGTGTATATGTACATTATCCCCCCACTTGTTTTAAGTCGTTATGTCCACGGGTATTATATTTGATCTGATAGCCTAGGTTCTCAAGATCTCAAGTTTTCTATACGAGTTTGCTCTTGTAAGGTTATGTGTTATGTATTACCTTTGTTTTGCTTATATACTGGTTTTAGTAGACCAGATTACTTATGTATATGTAGTGTATGTAAATAGTAGTAGAAGATACCCCGCTAGATCTTTGTTTGTTTTATGAAGGGTAAACGTAATAGCTGTACTAAGTTACGTTGTTAACTTGCATAGCTAAGATGTTTACTCTTTGATTTTCCCTTTCTTGTATCATTTACTGGCTTCTAGTTCAAGTCGAGGTGCTTTGCGGGTGGTAACTTATAAGAGAGAGAGAGAGAGAGAGAGGAGAGAGAGAGAGAGGAGAGAGAGAGAGGAGAGAGAGAGAGGAGAGAGAGAGAGCGGAGAGAGAGAAGTAGGGTGGGTGGGTGGGACGAAGAAGTAAGAGAGAGGAGAGAGAGTTAGTGAGTGAGTGTGCGTGAGAGGCACCTCAGTCTTGAGCTCGATCTCAATAAATGACTTTCAGATGACTCCCTAGTCTTTTTCACTCTCTTGTAGTTGTTTCGTTTTGAAGTCTTGCAATTTCTATGTATATTCTACAGTACTGCCGTGTTGCCTATCTAAGGTTATTTATTATCGTGATCCTCTTATTGTGACTTCGTACTGCGCCCATTGTTGTGTCCCGCGTATGCGTATTACCCACCTTGGTGTATTATATTGATGTAACTGGCCCAAAGGCGAGCCAAGTCAATGCCGGGAAGGGATCGGAGTTGCCACCGAGATTCCCCCGTACTTGTCTGTAAGCAGAAGCGCTGGCATCAGTGTCCCTGAGTGTGCGCCACCCGTTGTGGTGCGGGCTCGCTAAGGGCCCGGGTTATCACTGGGGCCTGCGGGCTGGGTCTTACCTCATTTAACCCGTCCCGAAAGGGCGCTCGTTTCAGGGGGATAATCTTGTTTTTAGGTCGGCCTCCCTAATGGGATGCGCTCATTTATTAATCTTACATTTCAGCTTTTTTATAAAACCGAGTCATTGTTTTTTTCATTATTATTATTATTTTTCTTTGTTATTGATTAGGGTTTAATGCAATTTCAGGTGCTAATCATATTTTCAGGATTTTGGTGTTTTTCGGGGAGGGGGTGGGGAGTTTCAGTACAAAGTAATTTTTTAATTGTAGATTCAAAGAGCAGATGTAGATGGATGGGCAATGGATGAATAGAGGAATGGAGAGGAGAATGGAGTGGAAGTGGCTGGCAAGGGAGAAGTACGATACGATGGACTGGATGGACTGTAATAAGATGGTATCTGCCCCCCGATGGTAAGTTTTCGTTTGAGTGTGGTCGCTTAGTTAAGAAAGATTCGAAATATAATATGTCAGTTGCCAGTGGTGCGTCTCACACATAAATGAAGTTATAATAGCTTCCGGAGGTTGGGAAAGCCAATCCGGATGCGCTGGTTTATGAATAGTGGTTTATTAATAGATTTTCGCGCTGTTTTATGCCTAGTGTGCTGTTATATTCTGATATTTCATTTAGTTTAACACACATTTGTTAGCATTTTAGCACATTCCTGCATTGGGTGGACAATTCGTAGTTTAGACGAAACTTATTCGTACATTAGAAGTACCATTTTGAATGGGTTCAAAGTGTTTATGTGCACTTTCAGATTGTGTTGTGCGGTTTTTGGTTGCTTGCCATTTATAATGAATCTCTTAGAATTGCACGCGATTCCGGAATTCCGGGGGGCAAGCGGCCGTTGGGTGGGCACTGGAACGTTTGGACAGTTGGGAGATTGCCTGAATGGTCCCGAAAGGACAAAGATAAGTCTTGATGATACCTTAATAAGTTAAATTCTTGACCGAGCGCGTAAAATATGTGTTTTTTGTGATATGTGGCAACTAGCGACGCTACCACTTTTTATCAAAATACTGTACCCAGTATTCTAACGAGTGAACATTTTTGCTATTTGATCACATGTGCTATTTTATTTGTTGTTAGGATGAATGTGATATGAAATATGATACAGGGTGATCTCGCTTGCCCAGATTTGATGAGGTGGTACTGTCATAAGTTTTTTTGTTGGTGTATGAGATGTATGTCATTCAGGACGCGTGTCTGGACTTGAAGTGAGATGAATTACGATGGTGCAGCTGGAAGCTGGAAGTAACTGTGAAGTGAAGACTATCGATGGACAACCCAGACGTTTCGCCGCCTGAATGGTCCCGAAAGGACAGAGATAAGTTTTTATCTTATATTCTGAGAGTGTCTGGCGTTTCCGTCTAGATATTTGGCAGTGTTAGTACTTAAGGATTGAGGTGTAATTTATTGTAATGTTCTCATTTTTTTATGCACGATTGTAAAGCTAGAGTAGTTGCGTTTCTACATGATTAATAGTTAATGTTCCTTTGACCTTAGTAAGTTATTATTGTTGGGTAAGGCATCTATGATACAGGTTCAAATGCAGTTTTTACTCGTATTATCGGGTTTCTGCTGGTTTCTTTAAAGCGAAATACCGGTCGGTTTTTGAAACACGTCGAGTACACCACCATTCTAGGGAAGTGAACATAAATTAGAATAAAAAATCGAGCTAAATTCGAGCAACATTGCAAAAACCGGCGAGTATTTCGCTCTAAAGTAGAGTGAATGGTGAGTATAGGTCTTTGGTAAACTATTATTCTCGTATAAGATGTTTTTGATATAGGACTTGTCGACTACATTGATCTGTTATGGAGACTGATATTGGAATCGGGAGTAGGAGTAGGACTTGGAAATGGCCAGAGTGCTACTTGAATACACAGAAGGAACTAGTGGAGGAATAATGGTGGGTTTACTTTTCTCTGTGCGGATTGAAAACTTAGACAGTGATCTTCGAAATTGATGCTGGAATTGAAATAGGTAGGCGTTGCTATTAACTAGGTCCAGTGTAACTATGTTTGGTGTGCAGCGTATTCTGACGAGTTCGGGCTGTTCAGTGATGGATAATGACGAGCGGGGGTAACTTTGCAAGATAGCCAAGACGAATAGCTCTTTTCCTCAAGAAGGAGGAAATATGTAAGGTGTACATTGTACGTAAGATTACAACTTTACCAATGAATTTCACCTTCCATTCCTTGGGGAGTATAATACCCTCGGCAAAGTCGGTTTACACCCCTACCTTTTTGGGTAGCTTAGCTTGGCAAGCTTATTAAAGAGTTGGTAACTGTTTCAAGGAGGGTTTCTCTCTTCATGGGGACGTCCGTAGTTAACAAAGTACAGTAGTACTTTGGTAACTGTTTGTTGTACCTTAATACGCGTTTCACTGGAAAAGTATTTATATGCTGTAGTAGTCCAGTTCTTTGTTATTCCTATAACTTATCAACTCATTTCTCAATAAAACGAGTTTGTGAATTACATTTCATTTCAGTGTCTTCGCCGATGGTCTCGAACACAGAATACACATGCGGAAACTTCTGACTGCTGGAAGAAGATAGACTCAGCTAGAGACTCTGTAAGTTGGCAGTTTTTGCGTGTTCTCCTAAACTTGATGGCCTTCGCTGGCCATTGGGTCATTCCACCTTTCCACCCAACCCTTATACATTGTGGTTGTGAAATTAGAGACTCTACGTTTTCTATCTATTTTTGTTTCCTAGTCCGTGGCGTGGCTATTTGTCGCTTTGCCAGTGCTAGTTTTTTTTTTGAAAGTGCAAAAACTACGCTTTTGTACTTCTCTTTCTAAACTACACACTAGACCGTAGTATAGCTGGGATTGCAGCTTGTATTACAGCTTTTTGGAGGTTTATTCGAATTAGCTGTGTTCATAACTCACTCCTATTGATGCGTGTCATCTATAAACTATGGATTTTTGGGTTGTAATAGGGTAAGCTGGCTAGTTTTGTTTGTTAGCCGTTCAAGGTTCTTGATCAGTTATATTGTCTTATTGTTAGGTATTAGGGTTTTGGTGTGCGGTGAGCAATACTACGTAGTTCGTAGGAGTTTGTCTATCCTCTGAGAAATAATAGGTTTTTTTTTTGATCACGGGATTCAGTGTAAAGGGGCGGGTCGTATTTCGCATTTAGAATGTCGAGCGAGCAGAGAGGTACACTTATCGACTTGTGTGATTGTGATGTAGAATTTTTGAAACACACGATTCTGTAGGGTGGTTGAAGAGGTAGCTATGAAAGCTGGGTTGTTCTCCCGGTTAGTTCTCTATGTATAACATATTAAGTTTTATTGTTAGAAACACGTAATACTTGACTGCAAAAATATTGTTTTTGGATTGGATAACGGGAGTCGAACTGTCGAGCCCACGTCTCTTTGATGTACCCGGCTACTGCGTTAAAGGGATATAACGGCCGGTTCTTGAAGCGTATGCTGGACATGTGTATTCTCATATATTGCATGTAAATGAACAAGGCTAAAAATGGCGATATTATTTACATACATAACACACATGGGACCTCGTGCAACGTACGTTTCGAAGCCGGCTCGGATCTTATATTATACCGCCACCACGCTATCCGAATCCGACACTCTGCATTTTTGGTCAGCAGCTTTTGGCTTGGCCCAGCCTGGTATTACCTATAATTTCTGAATCACTTTCTCTTAGGTCACGGCCACAGACGACGTGGCTCTTCTGAAGCAGACCGGACGTCGACATCGAATATCCGAATGCGTGGCTTCTGGTAGTGGACGTGGTTCCCCGGGGAACACATCTTCTAATTGTAAGACCAATATTGAGTGAATCGTGTCCGGAGCGAAAGAGTGGATGCACGACGGAGAGTGAATGGTGCGTGGGGTTTGGATTCTTTCATTTTTATTTTGTAATCAGCCCGAAAGCAGGATGTCTGGGGACGAGGGATCCTCAATACTTATGGATGTGGGGCGTGTTTGGTTACGGTAGCACCTATCCACGTGTACCAGAAGAACGGTAAAAGTAGGGCTAGGTTGAGTTTTCACCCGATTTTATCTTATCAAATGTGTTTACTGAGAGGGCGTTCCAAGTTCCAACCCTTGCGAATTGGAATAAAACAATCTTTCACCCTGCGTGCTGTATTTCGTTCGTCCTGCTTTATCTTAGTCTTCTTATTGATCTGCAAGTTGTAGACCGGCCGAACCTTTGTGGGACTTTGCGTTGACGTCGGTGGAGGCTGCCGTTGTCGTCTGTGACGTCTGTGTGCTAAGCGAGGAACACCCAAACTGAGACTTTCTGGTTAGCTATGATTTACTGACCCTGTTTATTTTGCCCCTATCCCCTATGTGGGTGGGGATACTCGGTCGTGAACTTGACATATGTGAGCGGCCGCTTCTTTAGTCACGTTAGCGTAAATTGATTAATGTGCTATCTGGCCCTGGCCTGCATGCATTGTATTCAAGTGTGCACGTGATTCTGGGCTAGACAGTTTGCTAACTTGTGTCTGTGTTTGAGTTCGAGTACCGTTCATGAGTCGAAATCGTAACAACGGAAGCGTGTTTATTTGAAAATCAAAAGTTTTGCCTTTCAGTTCATGCTGTCAGCTAGAAGACCAGACTAAACGGGGCGACCGCGAAGGCAGGTTATTGTTTTTTTTATATATATGAGCATTTCCTCCCTGGCAAAACGATTTCGTAGAAAAACTCGTAGGAATTCTGAAAAGGCTCTGAAACATGCACTAGGTAATTCAATATGATGCAACATGTCCCTTCATTTTTATGCCATAAAGCCTACTTTAAGTTCGGTTCTTCAGTTTCACGTCAAAACATCCCGTCTTAAAGTTTCATATCATTTATGCAAAAAAACGGCGATTTTGATTATTTTTAATTTACATACAGCATACATGTGTGAATGCACTTGCTTTATGTACCTTAGAAAACCATAGTTATTATAAATTATAACACTTTAGCCTAGTTGTTTGGAGTAATCCGCAACTGGGAACTTGGAATGTCATATATAAGTTAATTTAATTTAGTGTTGTTTGGACCACCTGTAGACTGTAGAACCACGACCACGACATTGAACGACGGACCACGACCACGTCGGACGACCACAACATTGGAAAAAACCCGAGAATGAATAAACGAACCAAACCTGGGCAACGAATGGACCTGGTAACTGATTTGAACGGTTTCCAAGCTTACAACTTACAACCTGTTAGGAAGCGAGCTAAAACTTTTAGTCATAATTACTATACTCTAACGAGCAAGGTGAGACGGAAGACAGAGGGTGTCACGGAAATGTAATGCTGTAGGTGTAGGATATTAGTGTTACAGTATGGTTCTTGTTATGTTTGTGCTAGCGCTTTCTTGAAGTCGCATGTCACCGTGCGGTGCTATCCATACCTATGACGCAAACACTTTTCTTACCACACCAGTAGACAGTCTCTGATCTACCGCTACCGAATATCCCTGCTGTGGAGCAGAGATTTTGATTATTGTTATTTAATAAGCATTGTATGTGACCGCTACTGTAGTCTAAATACATAGTTATTGTTTGTGAGTGCTTGAAAATGATATGCACGGTTTTCAGGCTAACCGATGTTGCTGTGATTTGTTCACCAGACCCGAATCCACAGCGGGTACTCAATTTGATATTTGCATTGGTAAGCTGTGTTCCATTTCCATAGTCAATACGTTACGACCCATAGTATCACACACTATGTTACTAATATTGTTCCGTAGTGTTATTATGTTTCCGTATTTGGTATAAGATGGTGATCGTAGTGGGTTCATTCTTTTATGTTAGCGTTCTAACTGATTAATGTGGGTCCTGGTCTGCATTGTCTTCAAGTGTGCACGTGATACTGGGCCGGAACAGTCTGCAAGTGGTATTAGTTTGTGTCTGAGTTTGAGTTCGAGTACTATTCATGAGCCGAAATCGCGTAACAACGGAAACGTATTATTTGACAATCAAACGTTTTTCCTTTCAGGTCGTGCTGTCAGCGGAAGCACATCAGTGAGAAGCAGGATTCGACGAGTTTCCGAAATATTGAAGACTGTGTGTTTGACTGCAAAACCTGCTTGGGCTGTCGATTGTTAGATGACGTATTAGCAGGTCAGCGTAATATCAAGAGTCATACTATTAAAATTAAAGCGAAATACAGGCCGGTTTTTGAAACTCATCGTGGGCAACTGAATTCTTATTTATTTACACTAATTTACTCGAATTTAGCTTGACTTTTGTATTCTAATATATGTTCATTTGCATAAGCTGCATAAGAATGCAGTTGTTTATTATGCGTTTCAAAAGCCGGCCGGTATTTCGCTTGAACCACTGCGATTTACTCGGGGGAATATTCCCTCGTCCCGGATGACAGAAAATGGCATCCCAACGTGTTTTCACCTGTTTATATGCTCATATCATAAAAACTAAACACTGCTAGTGGAATTTGACTTCAAGTTGTGTACGTGTGCGCAATATGTTTGCAGAATTCACTTTCTAGAAATATGTGACCGTAGCAGTTCAGCACTGATATTACATCAATCGATAATTTGTGAATGAAAGTGAGCAATTCAGGTACTGTATGTCACTGACACTGCAATCTGCGGAGGACCACTCGCGTGGAACGGGAACGCACACGTTGATATTGGGGACTGTAATAAAAACTAGCATATCATCGGTAAGTTAGAACTTTCATCGGTAATTATTCCTTTCCCTTGAATTGGTCTTTGTTTCTTCATGATCCTGTAGTTTTTTTTTGCATTATAGCTGAGGCCGTATTCACCAACGCGCAGGGGCATGCGCGTTCTAAATCTCTTCTGCTCTCGCACTGTATACGTACTCTTTAGCTCCTTGGGGAGGCCCGCGTGTTGGTGAATACGTCCTCTGGTTCATTTACATTTCCATCGTATTTGTGTTCTTCATTGGTGACAATTTGCTTGCGTCTAGCTTTGCTTCGCGTTCTTAATGACTACTGACGAGTGGTAGACGGCTTGGTAGGTAGCATCTACTTTGTTAGCTTTGAAAAGGGAATTAGTAAAAAAAAGTCGGTGTTTACTGGTTAACTTACGAAACATGATTTCGTGCGCTGTATTTTCGTTTGAGATGTTTAAGCTGCTGTAATATGTGATACGCAAGTCTTACGCTGGTTGTTAACTGTAATAATGTGTGAATTTTTCGGCTTCGCGTTTTGGCTGGAGGGAATTTAATGGGCTTCGAGACGGCCGGTGCTCCCTTGTACCGTACGGCGGGCCTGAAGCGTATCGTGTGACTATTTACGATTTACGGTGCGTTCTTACAACCTAATATTTGTGCGAAAACCCGAATAGGTAGTGGACTCCTTGCTTTACCTTGGCTATAGTCGTACTTTGTGCAGTCAGTGCGCGCGTTGCTAACCGAATGGGCTGCCACCGGCGGCTGGCGTCTGGGATCTGTGCTGTTAATATAAAGATAGTGAGCACCCCGTTATATCAATCTAAATCAGCAGAAATGGTGCAAACCGGTTTTGTGCCTCCCGGTGACTAATCTTCTCGGGAAACCTGTTTATCTCCTATTAATATGTGATGCGCAAAACTTACGCTGGTTGTTAACTGTAATACTTGTTAACGTTAATACTGAATTTTTAGGCTTCGCGTTTTGGCTGGACGGAATTTAATGGGCTTCGAGACTCCCGGTGCATTGGGCCTGTGCCGTACGGCGGACCGGAAGCTACTCCTATGACTATTTACGGTGCGTTCTATCAATCTTTTCATTTTAGCGCTTTATAACACCCAGTTTTTGAAGCGTATTTTGAAATTGCTGCATTGAAATTGCACATTCATTATGCAAACAGGAATATGTTTAGCATAGATATGATTGTATATGTCTTTCAAATTTTTGAAAAGCCGTCTGTTATTCGCTTTAAAGCCCCGTTTTTTTTGCTTTAGGGCACCTTCCTTCTTATGTAGCCTATTTAAATGAAAATGAATTAGAATAAAAGAAAACGAGTTAAATTCGAGTGAACTAACAAGTATACGTAAGAACTCGGTTAAAAAAACAGCAGCTATTTCGCTTTAAAAACGATTCACTGGAGGCCCGGATATTATTGTCTCTATGTTCGTTGTTTTCTTACTCATTTATGAGCCTCACTGACAAACATTTCTGCATTTTTTAGTTTTCATTATGATTTTAACTGGCTTGTTTGGATTTCATAAATCGGTGAAATATAGCGAAGCAGTCACGTCGTGTCCTACACGTTTTGGTTTACTTTTAAATTTTCAGATTTGAGGAAAAATTCGAAGGTATCATCTAAGCATGGAACATAAAAAGCCACTAGAAGGTGCGATGTGTAGCTGAAGTCCCTAAGCCAAAGACCGATTGGAGAAGAGCTCTGCTTCGAGGTAAAAACCTTCTTTCTGTATAAAGATAAATATAAAGATAAAGAATACCGGGTTATACCAACCGAATCCGCAGAAACGGTTCACCGGGCGTTGGTTCATACGTCCCGGAGACCAATTTTTCTCGGGAAGCCGTTTTTTCTGTGCACACGATGTGTGATTGCAATCGTTCGTTTACTAACAAATAAGTTAGCAATAGAGCCCGGTTTCCCTGGGGCTGTTTCTGACTTATTTACGTTAATAGCATAGTGTGATTACCATTTACGGATTCTCCCGTGATTACTAGTAGATAGTTAATGCGGAATTACTAGCTGGTTGATATTTGGGATGAGAAGTAATTAGCGCGGGAACAAGCGCAGGACAGTGTCTCTTGAGCTGACTTGTCGCCGTACATAGGCCGTTTGCATGAACATTTACTTCTGTCAAAAAAGGTACTTCATTCAAAAGCGCTCGGTACGTACGGTTTCAACAACGTTTACTTCTGTCAAAAATGTACTCAACAAGTTGCAGCGTACTTCAGTCATAAATTAACTTAACCTATAAGTACCTTTTTGATTTTCAAAAATTTATGAAAGAAGTAAATGTTGACGAAAACCACCTCAGAAATGCTTTGATTACGGTACCTTAGAGTTGAAGGATTCTGTGTGAACAATTCTATATGAATCAAAGAACTGCATTCCAAAATGCAGTATCACGTAGTATGCAGTTTTCATACCATACAATTGAAATACAACTTCAAAAATACGTATCGAAACCAGATGTTATCCCACGTTAAACCGTGTTGTATATTTGGTTTCTTTCAGAAGGACTGCACGACATCAACAAGGGGGGCCTAAGGATGAAGTTCCAGAATCTACTCACCAGCCATACCCCGACGACGTCGGATTTTGCACTACTTGTGCTCGATTTTCATTTGTTTTGTTTTCTGCGAATATTTGTATTTTACTAGTTATTCATGGGCTGGCGAAAAAAGAAGCCAGCCCTTTATGTATTTTTTCGATGTTTGTTTATGCCTTATATTATGTCTTGTGCGTGGGTTGATATAGAGGATCGCGGGCGGTGGGGGCTGAAAATCGTATTGTACCATCAGAACAATTGGGTAAAAGCGTTGTGGGGTAAATTCTGCGTAGAAAACTGGTAGTGGTTGAAAAATTTATGTGGATGTGAACTGGGTAAAAAATTTTGGTTTTTTGAAATTTTAAAATACTGCCGCGCCTGTTGCTGTGCCACTGGACAACAAAGGTTTAAATTGTCGTGCGGCAACAGGGTGGGCAAAAACTGCTGTGGGTGATTTTGCTGATTGGTAAAAAAAAAATACTGTGGTGGTTCAAAACGCTGATGCTATATAAAAATGCTAGGGAACTCAAAAACCTGGCTGCTGGTTAAAAATGTCGCGGCGGTGCAGCATTTTGATGCTGGGGGGTAAAAAGTGATGTGACGGTTTCAAAACCCACTACCGTGTAAAAATGCTGTGGGACTCAAAACCTGGCTGCTGGTTAAAAATGTTGTGGCGGTGCATCAATTTGATGCTGGGGGTAAAAAGTGATGTGTCGGTTTCAAAACCCGCTACCGGGTAAAAGTGCTGTGTGGGCTTAAAACCTGGATGTTGAAATTTATAATAATGTCGTGACGGTGCAGCAGTTAGATGCTCTGTAAAAAATGTTGTTACGATTCCAAAACCCGCTACCGGGTAAAAATGCTGTGGGGGCTCAAAACCTGGCTGCTGGTTAGAAATGTTGTGGCGGTGCAGCAATTTGATGCTGGGGAGTAAAAAGTGATGTGACGGTTTCAAAACCCGGTGCCGGGTAAAAGTGCTGTGGGGGCTTAAAACCTGGCTGCTGGTTCAAAATGTTGTGGCGGTGCAGCAATTTGATGCTGGGGGGTAAAAAGTGATTGCTGTGGGGGTCTCAGATCCTGGCTGGTGTGGCGGTGCGGCAGTTGATGCAGGGGGTAAAAAAATGCTGTGATGGTTCCAAAGCCGGCTACTGGGTAAAAGTGTTGTATGGGCTTAAACGTGGCTGCTGGATAAAGATGTTGTGTTGCAAAAAAATGTTGCAGTGTTGCAAAAAAATTGACGCTGAGTGAAATACTGTTGGTTCATAACTTTACTTCCTGGCAAAAAAATACTGTGGCGGCTCCAAATTTAGCTGTAAATTTAATTTAGTAAAAAAAATGCTGTGGTGGTTCAGAACTCTGTTTATGTGAAAATGCTGTGGCGCATCAACTTCTGGGTAAAAATATTGTGATGTTTTAAAACTTGGCTGCTGGTTAAAAATACTATGGTATTACTGCAGGGTAAAAATGGTGTGGTGTTTTAAAACTTCAGATAAAAAATGAATGATGTGCAGGTTCAGTTCAATCCTTGGCTCCTGCCTGGGTAAATAATCAACCGCGCGGCAACAAAATGAGTAAAACATGTGGTTTGTTTAAAAATTCCACAACAACAAAAAGCGTTGCAGATTGCGAACAAAAAAGGCAGTGGGAGTGTAAAATACAGCCGTGACACGAGATGCAAAAAATGGTCTGGTGCTTCAAAAGTTGCTTAGATGCTCGGTAAAAATGTTGTGGTGTTGCAAAAATTTGATGTTGTGTGAAATGTTGTGGTTCATAAGTGTGCTTCTTGACAAAACATGTGCTTCTTGACAAAAAAAAATGTGCTTCTTGAGGTGGCGGCCCCAAACTTAGTTGCTGGTAAAAAAATGATGTGGTGGTTGTTTATAACCATGTTACAACACTGGGTATAATAAATGCTCTGACACGTTTTCAACACCCTACAACCTTTTTTTCGAAATTGGGTGTACAATGCTCTGACACGTTTTCAACACCCTACAACCTTTTTTTCGAAATTGTTTGTATGTGACAATGTTTGTATGTGGTTTGAAACCAGCACAGCATTCATTTTTTACCGGGGTTGTTCTGTACTACCACAGTATTTTTTTTACCAAGTTTGGAGCCGCTACCGTATTTTTTGTATAGAAGCGAAGTTGTGAACCACACCATTTCACACAGCATCACGTTTTTGCAACTCCACAACATTTTTTATCCGGAATCAAGTTTTGGCACCGGCACAGCATTTTTACCCAGCATCCAATGAAAACAAACTATAACTGAAGAAATTATACTGTAGTATATGAAATAATTCACGTAGTGAGTCATGACGGCCAAACTTGTGAATACCCACGTCAATTTTGATCGTTTTGTGGTACGGTATAATTTTAAAATCCCCATCACTTTTGCCCAAAGTGCCATTTTACGCGAAAGCGGCAAAAGTTTACACTCCCATTTTTATCCAGACTTTAAGCCTGCACAATCTATAACCGAGATTGTTGCGGCGCGGCAGAATTGGTCCCCACAGCCTTTTTTTAACAAATATTTGGTTGACTGTCTGTTTTTCAACCCACAAACCCAAGCGCTTTTTTAACCATCGGGGTGAGGCAGAACTTCGGGCCTCGCAACGTTTTTCTGCCCACTTTGCTACTGCGCGGCAGTATTTTGAACTCTTTTTGTCGGCACATTGAATCCATAAACCTTCTTATATTATATGCCGTGGAGTGATGAGCCGCCACCGTATTTTTTTGTCAAGAAGCACACTTTTTTGTCAAGAAGCACATTTTTTGTCAAGAAGCACACTTATGAACCACAGCATTTCACACAGCATCAAATTTTTGCAACACCACAACATTTTTACCGAGCATCTAAGCAAACTTTTGAAGCACCAGACCAATTTTTGCATCTCGTGCCACGGCAGCATTTTACACTCCCACGACCTTTTTTGTTCGCAATCTGCAACGTTTTTACCCGATTGTTGTGTGTAGAATTTTAAAACAAACAACTGTTTTACTCATTTTGTTGCCGCGCGGCAGATTATTTACCCAGGAGCCAAGGTTTGAACCAGCACAGCATTGCGAGGAAAGTGTAACTGGAATCGGTTGCGGACGTGTGTCTGATGAGGGGGTAGATGAAATTATAGGTCAGTCTTATTGGTATTAATGTAGGTAGAACTCGTGTAAAATAAATTTAGATCGAGAAACTGAGGAAAGAGGCAAAACAGGGGAGAATATTAATAATAATGTTTGTTTCAGTCTGCACATACACAGGATGGCTGTTCGCACTGAGTAGTTCCCCACTAGGAGGAGACGGAATTGCGACAGAGACGGGAAGGGTACGGTAGTCTCAGATAAAATATTCTTACTTTCGAAGCCTAGTGGATAGCTAAAGCAGTAATGCTGGTTCGAGTCAATGAAGGGTAGGTGGCGGCCAAAGTTATCCTAACAGTTTCCGCACATTGATAAATAGGCATATTGATCACCAGTACGACGTCCTGGTACTGTTCATCTGAATCTTGTGCCCATTTTCTCCACAACTCTGCACAAACGATCATAAATTTGACTGAATTTATTTCAGCCAGCTCCAACACAGAATGTCAACGTCAAGGTTCAACAACTGAAGTATGTTTTGGTTACATAATTGTGTTTATAAAACGTGGCATATCATATGTGTAAGTTTTATCTATCTTTCCGAAGATAGCGGCGGTGCAGTGGTTAGCGTGTTAGCCCACCACGAACGTCGCGATTTGAATACCCCCGCGCGGCTGATCACATCGGCCGAGCAGTTTTTGGTTTACACTTTCTTCTTTTAGGAATGAACTCGATGAATTGGAGTCAAAAGTAAACGAGGAAAGGATTCGATACGAAGATTTAACAAAGAGAGGAGGGAATGCACATGCATTTGTACCACATTTTCAGGTACATATTTAGTTACTTATCGTTATACTTTCAAGGAAGATAAAAAATCCTTCCACTCGTTGATGCGCGCTATTAATAATAATAAAAGTTTATTGATTGCATAAATATCATATAATCAAAAGGCACCCTAAGATGGAAATGCGTATATTGTGCCGCGCACCTAAAAGACTGAAAGGCTGTGCGGCGAAAATTTTTTGCACTTTATTTTGCAAGGGACTATGCATTGTGCGCACTTCTAGTGTGCTTTTCGGCCTGTCGCACACTATAGGCTTTTTTTCTTTGAACTTCGCAATTTACCGCTATTTTTAGATTCACGACAATTTTTCCTTCAACAATTCCCTCTCGGCGTACACTCTGACAATTGAACTCGTCATTCCAATTGACTATAATACCCTGCAGGTTAGCATCTTCATATCCGTATCTCACTGACGAAACTTGGCGTGCGAGCCGCGTGGCTTCGGCGGGTAACCCTGCACGCCGAAATCTAACGGTGTGTCGCTTTTTGCCGCATGCACGCAGTGTTGCCGGTTGCACGCCAAGTTTCTGTTTATGATTGCCAGCAATCTCCTCGAATTAGAATTCTGATGTAGTACGTATAGCTGATACGGATAATTGAGCAACTAGCTCTGGGGCGGAGAGAAAACAGATGGAGGAGAACAAGAAACGGCGTGAAAAAGAGACAGGGAGAGGGATAGAAGAAGAGTAGGGAGAGGGAGGGTGAGCTAGCGCGGATACTTCCTTGAGTAACCTTTCGTTCCCTGCTCAGAGCGAGGTGAACTTGCGAATGGTTGAAGTGGAGAAGAACTCTGCGGTGATATCACACTCGCCTTGTGGACAGGTATGTTGACTATTTGATATATTTAAATTGATGCGACTCTATGTATTCAGGGACAAGTTCTATCGCGAGGAAAACTTGTACCTGACTTCGAGGATTGTTCCTGCAGGTCTGCGCGAAAAATAGAAAATGAAAATATATGCGGAAAATAGAGAAGCTGGGTAAAACGATGGGAATGGATGGGAAATATCTTATTTGTTAAAAAATTGTAAAAAAAAAGCTATTTATTATGCTCGGAAGAGGTGGTATATATTTATTAAGTTTATATTATAATCCCGTTCCGTATGTGTGACTGGAGTGATATCGTGAGGCAGATTATTTCTTCTCCTGAAATATTTTTCGTTTTGACGAATTACGGTAAGCTTGATTAACAAACACTTCCTAACAGGTTTTCTAAAATATGTAACGATTAGTCTCTTTTACCTCCTCCTCCTTCTTGTCATCATCTTTCTTCTCTTCATCCTTCTTTTCCTCTTCCTTTTTGTCATCCTGAATAAGATGGAGTGACCATTTTTGACACTCTAGTGTACAAGTACCGAGTACCAACACGCAATAAATGGGGGGGGGGTCTAGAAAATTCTACCGTTGAAAACTTAGTTATCATACCGTCTGGGATTTACCCCATTGGTGCAGTTTCGTAGAATTGCCCATATATTTGATGGTACCGCTGCCCTACCATACCATACATCTACCGTATAAGTGATGGGGATGGATAATGTGGTCTTGGTGTTTACTTTCTTTGATCCCTCCATTTTGGAGCCTTCTTTTTCCTTAGATGCGCCTTCCTTCTTCGACTCCTTCTTGCTCTTCTTGCTCTTTTTGCTTCCTAAGGGCGCATTCGAGTTGGACATTTTCCGGAAAAGAAAAGAAAAAAGTGGTTCGAGATGGACACCCAGAAAAAAAAATAATACACGCAAAATAATTGTCGAAAATGCAATTGTACCGTAATTGAAACTAAAATCAATCGATCATTTGCATGTGTATGCGTGGCAATTGCATTCTTTTCTGGTGAAATCCATCTCGAACCACTTTTTTCCTTTTCTTTTCCGGAAAATGTCCAACTCGAATGCGCCCTAAACGATACAAATAAATAAACATTTACGCTACGAGATCGTGAATCCTTGCGGCGCCCAAAGGTTTGGAGCAGCGCCCCAAATCTACCAGTTGGCACATATATTCGTGCAAGGCCCACCCGAGTGGCACATGTATTCGTGCAAGGCCCACCCGAGTCGGGCTCAAGTTCCCTGGCCCCCTCGCGCGTGCTATCTTAGGACAAGATCTGGGCTCCAGTATTCTGGCCCTTCTTCGTTCGTATTCGTGCAAGGCCCACCCGAGTCGGGCTCCAGTTCCCTGGCCCCCTTGCGCGTACGTTGTCTTAGGACAAGACCTGGGCTCCTTCTTCGTTCGTATTCGTGCAAGACCCACCCGAGTCGGGCTCCAGTTCCCTGGCCCCCTCGCGCGTGCGTGGTCTTAGGCTAAGGTTGGGCTCCAGTGTGTTCTTAGACCTCAATTATTCTGGACTCCGATCCCTACATTCTGAGCAAGATGTCAATCACCAGTGCGAAGATCAACGTCACTCGCTCTATAAATTCTGCCAAGACTTATTTGCAGGAGAAAGAAAGATATCTCAATACTCCGCTCAATTTTCCTGAGGACCTCGACCAAATGTGCCTAACAATCGCAGCAGAAGAGGCACGGTTGAAGACGATAATGGACAGAACAAACTCAATGAGAAGCACTCTCGACGACAAATACGCGAAGCTGAGCTGCATGGTCGAGGATCAAGATTCAATTTCTGAGTATTTCACCAACACAGAAGAGATCAAGAACCAACTGGAGGAAGCAAATCTGTTGGCATCAGAATTGCTCCACAAGGCAGAAGCCCAAAAGCAGATCATGGACAGGGCCCTGAACAGATAGCAAAAGCGTGGACGAGATGTGGAAGTCGAAGCTAATATTCAGAGACCACGTGACAACGAATCTGTCTCGTCGCAAGATGACCGACTCGCTCGTCTGCTCGAAAATATGATTGTTGGGAATACTACGAGAAAACTACCAGATATTTCGCTGGAATCATTCTCTCTCTGGGAATGCATGGGACTTTCGCCACTTCTGGTTTGGCTTTGAGCGAGTGGTTCACAATGAAGAAAACCTGACGTCGCAAGGAAAGCTATTCTACCTGCGCTCCGTGTTGAAGAAGGACGCATTGAGACTCATCGGCACAGTACTCGACAGCGAAAATGCTTATGAAGAAGCAATCGATATTCTGAAAAAGAAGTACGATAATCCGAAGCGCGTAGCCCATCAGCTGCATGAGAAGATACGTACGCTGACTATGCACGATGCATCAAGCGCGAGGGGGCCAGGGAACTGGAGCCGCGCCTCGGGTGTATCTTAAATGAATACAGAATAGGAAATACGTAGATCACGCGCGGTTCACGGGTCAATCCGGGTCACACGTGAACCGCCTGGGCGATTCAACAAGACAGTGACTCATGAGCCAACCCGGGGTGGTGACTCACGTGAATCATTTCCAATTTACGGATCTTCTGTCAAGTAAGTGTAATTAAATATAATTGTAAACGGTAGAGGTCAATTGTTCTCGTATATAACATACTAAATATTATCGATAAGTTTAAGTTAACATATGTAACCCGTCCGTTTTTCTTGTTGATTTTCGGCTCTGACCCGTAGTCGCCTCTTTTTCGCAATGCGGGTCCGGGTCAACCCGAACCCGCTTTTTCAAAAAGGGCGGTTCAACTCACTGATTCGCCTCTTTGTGAGCGGTTCACCGCTCAACCCGTTTTGACCCCACTCTATATTGTAGAGTGGGGTCAAAGCGACTCATTTTGCGAGCCGGCTCGCGAGTCACTTGTTGACGAGCCGAGTCACCTTTCTAACAGAGAGCGGTTACGGGTTGAGCCGCGAGTCGCGCCCAAAATAAAACGACTCGCGACTCAACCCGTGAGCCGTGTTCAAAATAAAACGAATCGCGACTCAACTTAAATTATAGTATTTTCGTAATTTTATTAGCAAAATATAAGAAAAATATCATTTTTGTAAAGAACAAAAGTTACTATGCACAGAAATCGTCATAAGGAGAGCGGAATTTGGAAATATGAGCGTTTACTACATAATATACACGGCCATTTTTATTGATTATTTGGTGATTTTTTCTTTTAATTCGTAACCATAATAGGTTCTTCTCTTTACAATTTACGTTTCTGGTTACTTTCTATTTTTATTAGCCATCTATAGCTTTCCACTACTATGCAGCTTTTATGAAGACTGCTTTATAAGTAGCTGAAAGCCAACAATTCCAGTTTAGACGCTTACATTTTTACAGTTCAATTGTTTTTTTTTGCAAATAGTTTGTTGAATTTAATCATTTTTTTCGAAATTATATAAATTAGCAGGAGCTTGCTATTTGCTTCTGTCATAAATTTTTGACCGTCAAAAAGATACTTAGGTTAAGTAAATTTATGACTGAAGTACTTTGCCGCACGCTTTTTGATGGATTCCACCAACATTTACTTTTTTCGAAGAAAAACGTTGGATAACAGTTAGATTACGTTTAAAAAAGGAATAAAATACACATCTAAGTACTTAATAAAAGTTGTTTACCATGTAAACAAGAAATATACAAATAATCAAGTGTGTAATCACTTTATTAATATGTGAAATGTGTTCCAAAAACTGAACTCAGCGTCAATTAATGTTCACAAAGCTTATTTAACATAAAAACAATATAATAATTAAACAAATTAAGTTAATTAGCCTTCATAAAGCAGAAAAAAAACTGAAGTAGGCTTACTTTCACCTTTTTGGTGGAAGTACCCCTCCAGTGCTAAAGTCGTACTTCTGTCAAAAAGGTACTTAACCTAAGTACCTTTTTGACAGAAGTAAACGTTGGTGGAAACAGAAGTATCGCGCGCTTTTTGACTGAAGTACCTTTTTGACAGAAGTAAATGTTGGTGGAAACGGCCTCAGAAGAAAATTCGCCGAAACAATAAAATTCCACGCGGGTGACTCGAATAGTTACCAAACGGTGCGGTGCACCATGTGAATATACAATTGCTCAGTGGTAAAATGCCTTGTGTCGAGAATATAAACATTGTGCCTTACCGCACAGACGGGGGCGATTTTATCCTTTGTTAGCGCGATAGCGCTAACATAGTTTGGGTTTCATCCGAGAGCCCTTTTTTTCGGTTTCCACCCTGAATTTGTTCCTGGACGAAAAATTGAAATTTTTTCGATCCAGTTGGATAAAAGAGCATATTTTACATTACCTGCGAAAATTTCAGATCAAAATAGCAACTTTCACCAAATGTGAACAAACTCGTAGAGTCTGCACGATGACTACACAACTTTGCCCGAAGTATTTATTATACACAAAAGGACAACGGACAATACACATAGGACAACGACAGGGTTTGAGTGCATGATCCAAGGAGCATTCAGGGGCGCCAGGCTCTCTGCTGAATCTCTTTCGATGCCGGGGGAATCCATCCACTCTGCGACACTGGCGAACACCACCACTTACGTCCACGATGTCCAACGACCACTACGGATCGAAGGGGAAACAGTAGTTTTGAACGGTTCTACAAAACCGTGAGCAGAGTTAGCGGCTCTGTCAGACCGTGGGCAGTTTAGGGATAACGCTGCCAACCTTAGGGTATTAACCGGTACCGAGCCGTGATGGAACGCCATAGAGTTCAGCCCGAAGGCCTCTCCCCAAGTGTAGCCACAACTCTCTGCTGTAACCTAGAGTTTATATCTATTAGAAACACATGCTAATTAGCTAATTAGTGAATCAATTGATCATCTATCTTCAACTATAGACATGCATATAATTCAGCCGATACGTTGCAGTTGCAACGATAGTCGCAACAAAATGTATGACCAAATTCGTAAAATTTGCTCACAAGGGGTCGGCAACACCGTAAGGTGAGCGATTGGAAATCGCACCTCATGGGTAAAGAAAGTATGGTGAATAAGAGTAAAACATGTATGTAAAATTTTCTGTGGTCGTCTGGGAATGGTAATGGGAACTCGTAGTGCTTAAGGTAAAAAGGTGCCTTATCACATGCTTCCTGAAGAAAGTAATCATCAGTTCGGTAGTGTAGAGGGTGAGTTCTCATCTATGGTCGTGATGACCAAGGTTCAATCCCCACCAGGAATGGTTTTTTTTTTTTGGACTTTTCCAATGGGAGGTAGTTCCAGATGTTTCAAAAGCATAATTGATTTGAATGAATTTGTTTTCAATGTTTTTTTGTTCTTTTAGTCAAACATATGAGGAAATGGTTCTGTATATACTATACAGAGCGATAAAAAATATACAGGGCGATAAATACCAAAAAAACAAGTCATATGGATTGAATGTTTCATACAGGATACGTTTCACGGTATATTGATTTTCGCAATCATATTTTCTAGCCCTTTTTTGAAGTAATTCTAACCAACATGTGGCAAGCCAGACAAAAATTTGCACCAAAATATAGAAACCACTCGACAAACAGAAAAAAAAGAGAGAAAATGAAGTGTCATATGCGAAAACAAAAACAAAACAATAGAATGACGAAAAGGATACGTTTGAAAAATTCATCAAAAAATTCATTCAAATCAATTATGCTTTTGAAACATCTGGAACTACCTCCCATTGGAAAAGTCCAAAAAAAAAACCATTCCTGGTGGGGATTGAACCTTGGTAATCACGACCATAGATGAGAACTCACCCTCTACACTACCGAGCTGATGATTACTTGCTTCAGGAAGCATGTGATAAGGCACCTTTTTACCTTAAGCACTACGAGTTCCCATTACCATTCCCAGACGACCACAGAAAATTTTACATACATGTTTTACTCTTATTCACCATACTTTCTTTACCCATGAGGTGCGATTTCCAATCGCTCACCTTACGGTCTTGCCGACCCCGTCAGCATGCGGAAGAGTGTTGTGTGCGCCTGTGTGCACGTGGGCGGGGCTAACAGTGCTCGCCGTATAGGGTCTCGATGTATGCCCGATTTTGCTTCCAAGTATGGCTTTAATTACCGTAAACTGGCACTACGCGAGAACAACTGCAGACCGCCAAGAAATGGTCCCGCAGCGGTCGCCACAGGACTATTCTTTTGCGAGCGTGCATAAACTGTGCATTTTCGCCTCCTCTAGTATTATCAATGGTGCATTTTCTAACTTTCAAAGGTGTATGCAAAATCGTACACGAGATGCACATTTGATACTTGGAAGCGAAATCCGCTGTTTTTGCGGCTAATTGTACATTACGCCCCCGAACCCCCGAACCACTGAACCACCAAAGGCGCTCCCCAGAACCCCCGGGGGTTGTGAACCCCCATCGCGACGCGTGAGCCCCCAAATCGTGAACCACCTCAGCAAGAACCTTCGAACAGTGAACCACCGAGGGTTGAACTTCCGGATAGTGAACCACTTAGGGTTGAACACCCGGATGATGAACCACCATGGGCCAATGTTAAAGTTGTATAGCATCCGGTTTTTGAAAGTGAGAACCGGGGACTTTCATCCGGTTTTTGTGAAAGTCATTTGCACATACCTCATGGGAAAGCATTTGTTCAGCAAATGCTTTCCCATGAGGTATGTGCAAATGTTTTTTTGGGAAACAAGATATTGGGCGATGGTAAAAATCCTCTCAGAAGATGTATTTGTTAAAAAAAAGGCATTAGGTGTTACTATATCAATGGCATTAGGTGTTACTTGCTCTCGCACAAATATTCGCGCGCAACATGCTCTTATGGGGTTTCCATCTGTGCGAAAACGCCAAATACCCATCCATTTTCAAGTCATTTTCCATGCATGTCAGCTGCCTACCGCAACCCATGCGAATCGCACATTTGACATGGTCCTGCAGCGAAAATGCCCCAAACCCGTGCTATTTGGAACAGTACCGCATCAGTCCCATACTGTTTGAAATAGATCCGTACTATTTTGAAATAGGTCAAATACTAGATCCAAAATCGCTGCGGGACCTTGTCATTGAGAGATTTACACTGATTCGAACATGTTTGTCATTTTCGCAATTGCGAATCGCATAAATGGAAACCACATTAATGCCGTTTAATTTAAGAAGGTGCTCTTGGTAGAGAACAAGGGCGCAGATTATGATTATTGAACTAGATCTGTTGAACTGTACATATTTATTTAGTCAAGCTGCTATTGTCCGCAATGGATCGTTGTCAAGCTGCACTGAATGAGACCACTTTAAAGCCCCGGTTTTCTTCTGCTACACGTAAGTTGGCATCATTACTCTTTGGTTCGTTCATAATCTTCATCGTTCGTCCTCATCGTTTAATTTAGTTGACATACCAGTTCATCTATTGTGTTGTCGTTGCTGATTTTTGTAGTAACGTTGTGCGGGTAAATCGTGTACTGACTGATAGTAGAACTTTTCACTCACCCTTTTGTATATCTGCATTTTGACTATCACATCCTATATTTCTTGAAGTTCGCATTTTCAGGCGACTGTTTGGCTTGTGGGCGATCAACTCGAACTATTGATTTGGAGACGTAGCGGCCATGCCCCACGAATTATTAATTTGTTCTTCAATAAATTTATTGTATATTTTGCTGTTGTTCATGATGTCAAACGTTTAATTTTTGCATATTTTCGGACATATGGTGTATCCCACTCACACTACAATAACACTTTACTGCATTAAGTTTTCATGGCATTATATTGGCCAGGTAGGTAATAGTCTGCCGGTAACTAAGTGTGTATTGCGTTCGGCAAACGTTCTTCCGCGTGTTCCGTCCACTGAGCAGTTAGGTAATTTCATTTCGCCTCATTTAATCAAAAACTCGACAGAAAATTGATTGCAGACTTATAATTAGAGCATGGATTTGCCGTGTTATGTTACAGTTTCCATTACCGGTACCGGTTTTATGTCTACGTTTGCGGTTTCCATTATGGTTTATTTCCGAAAGTGTATAGCGGTATAACGGCGGATTTGTAATGTGCGTTCAACAAATATTTTCCTATGAGTTTATGTAGATTATAAGAAAAAAATCTCACTTTCAAAAACCGGATGCTATACAACTTTAACATTGGCCCATGGTGGTTCATCATCCGGATGTTCAACCCTAAGTGGTTCACTATCCGGGAGTTCAACCCTCGGTGGTTCACTGTTCGGAGGTTCTTGCTGAGGTGGTTCACGATTTGGGGGCTCACGCGTCGCGCTGGGGGTTCACAACCCCCGGGGGTTCTGGGGGGCGCCTTTGGTGGTTCAGTGGTTCGGGGGCGTAATGTACAATTAGCCGTTTTTGCCATACATCCTACGTTCTCAGGCGCGCAGCGCGCAAATGCGTAACCGCGTCCGCGGAAAAGAGATCATGGGAAAGGGGGAGACGCAGAAAAGAGGTTTCTCTGTGTCTGGAAGTTTTCAATGCAAATTTGCAATCTTTTCCCGCGGACGCGGCTACGCATTTGCGCGCTGCGCGCATGAGAACCAGAGTCGAGACCCCAGTATATACAACTTACAACGCGTCTTTCAGGGTATATTTAGGTTGTACGGCAAAAGTAATTATTAATTAGTATTATCTTATTATTAGCAATTATTAATTACTTTCTTCTTATTTGTTCTTCATTTTTGATTACTTTATAAAGAGTTCTCTGTCTTACAATTAAGTTAAGATTAAGCTGTCTTTATTTTTCTACTTTATATTTTCCTCCACAACAAAATAGAAACCCAATATGTGCCTCATCACGGCCCGATTTTGAGGGTTTTGATAATGTCGTTTTTTTCCATAGTTCGATTGTACCTACAAAGTACCCATGTACAAATGGCATGCTAATAGGAAACTCATGCAGAGTATCATCAGAAATTTACGTAATAAGGATAGCAAGAAGCAATTCGACTGTGCACATTTCGAAACCATACACGGCATATTATTTATTAAAATTGGCCAATATCGCAAGTGCCACGCCAAATAGAGCATATTGCCCAATTAGCGCGCAGGGTCGTGACAACTGCGATATATAGTTGGTTATGACTGGCCATGGTAAATTGCTGAATACTGCGTGAATTTTGCTCTTGAAAATTAGAAAAATATCGTATCCTACTATCTTTAACATGAAGAATCAGATGGAATCATCAAAAATAGGGGTCAATTGAAATGGGCCTGACCCTTTAATATTCAAAAATTAATGGACACGAGCGTAGAGCGTTACTGAGAATAAGGGGTGTAGTTTTGAAAGATCTGTGACTGGATTTGAACTTTAGTATGCATTGTTAGTCGCTTATTGCGACTCACACACAAGCACAATGTGCTTGCGGCCTTTTTTTTTTTACTAATATTAACTTGTTAATTCGTGGGTCGTATGGCCTAGTCGACTAGTGGGTAGCGCACCCGACTCTCAATCCAGAGGTCGGGGGTTCGATCCCGGCTAGGTGCACAAGGTGGTTTTTCGCTTCCTGGGTGAAAAAAACCACCGAGCGCCGTAAGCATACGAGGTCGGCAGGCATGCGACAGCCGGACCGTATCTTCATGGTATCCTGCTAGTCGTGTCAACCCCGTTCTTACCCCGCTTCGCGCGGGATACGGGCCGTTAACGGAGTTTTTTTAAACTTGTTACTTGTTAATTCACTTTAACTGCTCAATTGCAAAACACAAGTTTTTTTATATTTCCATCTTTTATATATATATATTATATATATATATATATATATATATATATATATATATATCATATATATATATATATATATATATATATATATATATATATATATATATATATATATATATATATATATATTATTATAACCTTTTCTTGAGAGTATAATATTTAAGTATTTATTAAAACACGAAAACCAACCTTTAATCGCCAAGCAATCAGAATAATATGTTCAAGCAATGAGCATAATGAAAATGTCTTTCTTTTTAAATGTCACGAAAAGAAAACATAAACGTTATTGCGAGTTTGGAATTGAAATAGATGTCTGGATGATTCACGGGAAATGATAACAAAGAAAATGTGATTCTAGACAAAATAATGGAAGAAAATGTGTGTTAATTATACGTTAAATGATCTTGATTAGTCTTAACTAAAGGTTAAGAACACTCCCAAAAAACGAAATTAGTTGTGAGTTGTGTGGTATGGAATGAAATTAATTTAATGGATTATTAAAAATGGCGGATTCTTTGTCCGAATAATGTGCAATGTTATAGTCTGTGATGTCAGAATCGAGGTTCTGACCCTGGGGGCAAATGGCACTGTTGTGTGAGGGACTTTTACAATAGAGACATGTGCGCTTGTTAAAGTGCAAACACTGTTGAGATGTGTGCCGATTCATACAGAGAAAACACCTAGATCGTGCTTTTAAGAAGTGTCGTCTTTGCGAAGGTGAAGTTAGTTCTGGGCAGTGCATCGATGGGTGTGTGTTGGATCTTGCGCAGAATGTGCAAGTTCTCCAGTTCTGAGTAGATCGTCCAGACCGATCTGGGGATAGACGACGGCGAGTGGATGGGTGATCCGCTTGTGGATAGGATATTTCTGGGGATTGACGACGTCGAGGTGAGCGAGATCTATCCTTGTGATCGCAGTGGTCCTCGGTGCTGTCCTCGGAGACTGTGTATAATGCAGACATGTAGGGATCCCGACTTGTGTAAGGTCGAGTGCATAGTTCCCGGATGCGAGGTTGAGGAAGTATTGTAGGTTGCTTGGACTTTGGCAAATATGGAAGTGAGGTGTCCTTTTTCCGTTCCATCTCTGTGTTGATGTCGTCCATACAGTTACGGAGCATACGGATAGTTTCTGAAGGGTCGTAAAGGAACGTTTTGCCACCGTCCTTGTAGAAATCGAGGTATATTTCCACATCATATCCATGAAGGCGGTGTTGGCTGATAAGGCGAAAGTATTGCTCGGAGACCGCAAGGAGTCGTAGTTGGATCATGAGTGTTCCGAGTAGAAGGTGGAGTTGTTGGTCGGCGTATTCTTGCTGGATGCGAGAGGGTGCTTCTTGAGATTGACGGATAGCATCGGTGGTCGTTTTGTCCAAATCCTTTGCTGTATCGTAGCACTCTTTCAGGAGAGGAAACAGCTCGTTGATTGGGATCTCGCCAAAATACGTGGGGTCGGGAGGTGGTGGTTGTTCAGACATGGTGAGGATGGAGGATAGTGGTTGGGATAGGTTATCTGTAATGAATGCATATAAGGATAACGAATAATAATAATATTATTCCCTACCGCGGTCGCCATTTATTGAAACTTGAGAGTATAATATTTAAGTATTTATTAAAACACGAAAACCAACCTTTAATCGCCAAGCAATCAGAATAATATGTTCAAGCAATGAGCATAATGAAAATGTCTTTCTTTTTAAATGTCACGAAAAGAAAACATAAACGTTATTGCGAGTTTGGAATTGAAATAGATGTCTGGATGATTCACGGGAAATGATAACAAAGAAAATGTGATTCTAGACAAAATAATGGAAGAAAATGTGTGTTAATTATACGTTAAATGATCTTGATTAGTCTTAACTAAAGGTTAAGAACAATATATATATACAGCCCCTTTTTAAGAACTATCTTTACCTGTAAAAAGCAACTAACCATACTCCATACACCCTCGTACCTCGCAAAAGCCGAAATTGTAATACCCAAAGATGAAACTCGAATGGTTCGCGGCGAAACCCTGGCGCAACAAATTTGCGCGGCGAAAGGTAGTATGTACGAGAATGCAACAAAATCGATAAACAACCAGATAAAAGGGAGGCTGCGACCGAACATTCTCTTCGCCAGATTCTTGCTAAAGGGTGATCGTCATCGTATACTTGTTAGATCCTGGCGAGAGTCAGGCAAAGAATTGACAAGGTGTGCGGCGAGTGGTAGACGCATCTGATTTTTTTAGCTGTTCACAATCAGTTTTCGTGTTGTATGTGGGAACCGTGGTTAGTATGTAAATGCTACACGGACGCAAATATTGTGAGATCTTGCGCTGGCACACGGTATTTCATTGGTGAAAGTAAAGCAGTACCAAAGTCCAAAATATTTTTACTAAAAAACAAGGATATATTTTTTTCGATTGTAATCGCGAGGGACTAAACAAAGGGAAAATATTTGATATCCACAAAAATATTTCTTGCCCTGATTACTAACTTACACTTGCTTCAACTTTCACTAACACCCTAACACGAATCAGAGGCCAAAGATATTGTCACATGGACGCAAACAGAGATCAAAAATATATCCAAAAAGAAAAACAGAATAGATCTGTGGGTTCAAACGCTACATAAATCTACAAAAAGAGAACAATATTTTGGATCGGATTCTATAAAAAGTGGACAATATTCTGCGTTTAAAATCAAACCGGGCCTTTTTAATACACAAACTGGCCATTTATTTTATGTCATTAGTTTTCAGATTTTTTTGCCACCGTTTAGGCAACTTATATTATTCTAAAAGCTGGTGCGATCCCAACACCTGGATCTGGTAATGAGAAGGAGTTAGCAAATTCCTGGCAAAAAAACTGATATACTTATCGCATATAAGAAATGGCCATTTTGTGTATTAAAAAAAAAATCCGATTTTTTTCTTATTTTTCCGTTTTTATTGCTTTGTTGAGCTTTTCTCGTTCTTCCTGAAGCCGCCTGATTTGGGTGTCTATTTGCCGCATTCTCTGAAAGTAACAGGGAGGAGTTAGATAAAATAAAGAAAATAATTGTAATCCTTTTCCAAAGTATTGAAGATATAAGTATTCTAATTATCTCAATACTATCTCAATAAGTATTGAAGATATAAGTATTCTAATTATCTCAATACTTTGGTGAAGTATTATAATTAAAGCGGTATTGTACCTTGTTTTGGGTTTTTTGCCTACCAATAATTTGAATAAAAACTAAAACAATGAAAAACAACTAAATAACAGTTAATGGCCACGTCAGACAAAACAATAACTCTTGATTTGATGTTCTCGTTTTCCCGTTTCCCGTTCCTGATCCCGTTTTGTATGTAAAACTCAAATTTTGTGCCCTAGCCTGCTTTTTTGCCTCTCACGGCACTACGATTATTTAAAATTCCCGCCCTAAAAGAACAACAGAGATTGGCGAGAGTCAGGCGCGTAGAGTGCGAGAAGTGTTAAACAGGTAGCGTGCGGCGAGAAAGGAGGTACAATACCGCTTTAAGGTAAAGTACTCAATCGTAATCAATCGTAAAATATGATAATTAAGTTAAATAATCAGCATAGAAAAGAATCATAATAATGTACTTTGATCGGTGACTGGCGATCCTCGTGGCTGCCCTGTGTGGTTTCAAGCTCCTCCTTAACCAGGCACTGATAATAAACGATAATACTAATACTAATAATAATAGTACTCATAACAATAGTACTAATAATATTACTAATAATACTAATACTATATATTGCTTTTCTATATTTCTAGTTCACTCATCAGAATACTACAATTTTGTTCACTTATTTCCATATTCAATTACTTTACGATGGATAGTTGACTATGATGGAGGTTCACGCCCCTCTAGTCAGCTTCAAGTATATTTTCTCTGGATCTTAATTCGCCCTCATTATTTATTTCGAAGACTCTATATTGGTTTATAACTCATACAAATTTTCTATTCCACTTTACACTACTATGTAGATTAGGCACCCCTTTCTCTTTCCTATATATAATAGGAACATTAGATTTAGGTCACAGGTTCACTCTCTTTCTTTAATTCTTTCTGTAGGCACACTTTTTCTCTTTCTCACCTCTGCCTCTATACAGTGCAGCGCATAAGTATACGGGCACCCAAAAAATCGTGTTTCTACTAGGTTTGGAGGAAATCTAATGCAACCACTAAATCAAGCATCGCCAAAAACCCAAACAAAATGATTTTCAGCATAAAGAATAAAAAAATTATTTAATTATATTAATTTTAATGACGCCAAATTGAAAGTCAAAAAATGAAATCCAGAGCTCGCACAAACCATTTATATGGGCTTGTAGATCTTTTCACATCACAAGGACTCTCACCCCTATATTCCTTTTTCAGTCACTATTGCGCATCTGGGCTTTCCTCACAAGGACTCGAACCCGGCTATTCCCTTCGCAATCAGTGTCTCTAAACTTTGCCACGAATGCAATTACCCCACACGTCTGGTAAGTGAGTCAGTATCAATCCGAGAAGAGACCAGCGCTCAATCGGAAATACGAATTGTGCACAAGTTCGGGCGCGAAGCAAATCTCTCTTAACCCGATCGCTCTCTCACTTACACAATCATAATAGCGTTTTGTCGCTTTCTCAGCCACCATATTTTGTTTACACAATATCTTCCAATCCATATCCCACACTTTTGAAATATCGATATCATTCCTTCACATGGAATAATAATACTAATAGTACTTTACTTCAGAAGTTTGTGTCTTGTCGACGCGTTTCGTGCCGGTGAAGTCCTCCATTCGTCTAATATAGTCCAGTCTTACCTTCATCTGGAATGTATTTTTCAGTATAAAAAGATAAAGAGTACCGGGTTATAACAACCGAATCTGCAGAAACGGTGCACCGGGGTCCGGTTCATTTCTGAAGCCGAACGAACTGGCCTTTAAAATTCCCGGAGGCCAATTTTCTCGGGAAGCCGATTTATCTCCGCCGGTTTCACCCAGCTACCAATTTTTACACCTTTGGTGAGGTGGAGGAGTTCCGGGCCGGGATCGAACCAACGACCGGTGGCCTGGAGCAAGGCGCTAGCCACTGCGCCACGCGCCCCTTTTTCAGTATTGGTTATTGATTTATGTTGTTTGTTTTCTCACCACTGTGTGATACATTTCGTTGTACTTCATGAACGGTCTCTTCCTAATACATGTGAATTCATTTATGGCTCATGTGTGTAGTCGTTTTTATGTTTATGTTATAGTTGTGATGTGCATTCTATTCCGTTTGTAGGTAATTTTTTCCTGATGATGGCATAAGCCGAAACGTCGGAAATAAATCATAATAATCATAATCAAAATATATTATTTCTGGAAATTACCCGTGAAATATATTCTGTAAGCGTCTTCGTGCAAACGCCACATTTCTTTGCCATTCGTACCTTCGTCGGCCTTTTTTCCGGATCCATGTGAAAAAAATGGATGATCTTTGCCAATTGTTTTTCGTCGATTTTCTAAGATGTGTGTAATTATTTGGGATCTACTAACTACAGTACTACGTGAAGCTTCAATAAACGATTTTCTAAGATGTGTGTAATTATTTGGGATCTACTAACTACAGTACTACGTGAAGCTTCAATGCGCGTCTGACATCATCATTGAAGTTGTTTTGCAGCATTACTTTGTCGCTACTGCGAAGTTTGCACGTCGACTTATTTTTGACGTCATAGCTTCTGAAGCAAACGCGGTATTGCCCGTCTAAGTCAAATGCGCGTCTGACATCATCATTGAAGTTGTTTTGCAGCATTACTTTGTCGCTACTGCGAAGTTTGCACGTCGACTTATTTTTGACGTCATAGCTTCTGAAGCAGACGCGGTATTGCCCGTCTAAGACAAATGCGCGTCTGACATCATCATTGAAGTTGTTTTGCAGCATTACTTTGTCGCTACTGCGAAGTTTGCACGTCGACTTATTTTTGCCGTCATAGATTCTGAAGCAGAGGGCATGTTGCCCGTCTAAGTCAAATGCGCGTCTATCATCAGCATTGAACTTCATTTGCATAATTACTTTGGCGCTCGATGAAGTTCGCACGTCGACTTAATTTTGACGTCATAGATTCTGAAGCAGAAGGCATGTTGCCCGTCAAGTCAAATGCGCGTCTATCATCAGCATTAAATTTGTACGACGACTTATTTTTTACATTGAAGATTCTGAATCAGAAGCGATATTACATGCCTAAGACAAAATGCGCGTCTGCCATCAAACGTCTGACATCAAACACTGATGTTCATTTGTATCAATAAAGTTGAAGCTACGGTGAAATTTACAATTTACATCGTAACTTAATTTTGGCATCATAGTACCTTCAACCTCAAAGAATGATCACTTTTCGGTCCGAGTTGATCCGCCGCAACATTTCTATTTATTTTTTCTTTCTCCCCTTCCTTTGTCAGCTTGGTTTAATTACCCAAGTTTGAGGTTGGGCCGGCCTATTTTTACTGCGCGTGCAATCGATAATAGTGCAATCGATACTGGCCGTCTACTCTGCGTCTTCGTAGTCGCAGTGCTCGTTCTCTAACTCGCGACTTTCTTTGATATCTCGCTTCGGGATCGCCGGGGACACGCGAGACATTTGCTTATCTCATTGAGCTCTAATTTTGCATAGGATTACTTTTTCGTTTGGCGATGCACGTTTTGGAACGTAGCGTTACATTCCGCGACGTGACGCGATTTGCACTATTCGATTATAGGGGGTCGGCGCGCGCTGAGCGCGCGCCTCGCTCGAGCGGTTGACGTTTTACTTAAGGCCGTCGCTGAACACTTTGTGAAACTTTGAATTCGTATGTCAAATTAATTTCGTCGTCATATCTTCTGAATCCTTCGACGATATTCATGAAGGCCTGGTTGCCCGTCTCGTCTTCGGTAGTCTTATCCATATACATAATCGATGATCATCAGGAACGATTTTTGCACGTCAAATTAATTTCGTCGTCATATCTTCTGAATCCTTCGACGATATTCATGAAGGCCTGGTTGCCCGTCTCCTCTTCGGAAGTCGTATCCATATTCATCATCGACGGTCATCGGGAACGATGTTTGCACGTCAACTTAAGTTTGACGTTACAGCTTCTGAATCCGATGACGATATTCATGAAGGCCCGGATGCCCGTCTCGTCTTCGGTAGTCGTATCCATATTCATCATCGACGGTCATCGGGAACGATGTTTGCACGTCAACTTAATTTTAACGTTACAACTTCTGAATCCGATGACGATATTCATGAAGGCCCGGTTGCCCGTCTCGTCTTCGGTAGTCGTATCCTATACATCATCGACGGTGATCGGGAACGATGTTTGCACGTCAACTTAATTTTGTAGTCACAGCTTCTGAATACGGTGACGATATTCATGAAGACCCGGTTGCCCGTCTCGTCTTCGGTAGTCGTATCCATATACATCATCGACGGTCATCGGGAACGATGTTTGCACGTCAACATAATTTTGTAGTCACAGCTTCTGAATACGGTGACGATATTCATGAAGGCCCGGTTGCCCGTCTCGTCTTCGGTAGTCGTATCCATATTCATCGTCGACGGTCATCGGAAACGATGTTTGCACGTCAACTTAATTTTGTAGTTACAGCTTTTGAATACGGTGACGATATTCATGAAGGCCCGGTTGCCCGTCTCGTCTTCGGCAGTCGTATCCATATTCATCATCGACGGTCATCGGGAACGATGTTTGCACGTCAACTTAATTTTGACGTCACAGCTTCTGAATACGGTGACGATATTCATGAAGGCCCGGTTGCCCGTCTCGTCTTCGGTAGTCGTATCCATATTCATCATCGACGGTCATCGGGAACGATGTTTGCACGTCAACTTAATTTTGTAGTCACAGCTTCTGAATCCGACGACGATATTCATCATCGACGGTCATCGGGAACGGTGTTTGCACGTCAACTTAATTTTGACGTCACAGCTTCTGAATCCGATGACGATATTCATGAAGGCCCGGTTGCCCGTCTCGTCTTCGGCAGTCGTATCCATATTCATCATCGACGGTCATCGGGAACGATGTTTGCACGTCAAATTAATTTTGACGTTACAGCTTCTGAATCCGTTCACGATATTCATGAAGGCCCGCCCGTCTCGTCTTCGGCAGTCGTATCCATATTCACCATCGGCGGTCATCGGGAACGATGTTTGCACGTCAACTTAATTTTGACGTCCCAGCTTCTGAATCCGATGACGATATTCATGAAGGCCCGGTTGCCCTTCTCGTCTTCGGCAGTCGTATCCATATTCATCATCGACGGTCATCGGGAACGATGTTTGCACTTCAACTTAATTCTGACGTCACAGCTTCTGAATCCGACGACGATATTTATGAAGGCCCGGTTGCCCGTCTCGTCTTCGGCAGTCGTATCCATATTCATCATCGACGGTCATCGGGAACGATGCTTGCACTTCAACTTAATTCTGACGTCACAGCTTCTGAATCCGACGACGATATTCATGAAGGCCCGGTTGCCCGTCTCGTCTTCGGCAGTCGTATCCATATTCATCATCGACGGTCATCGGGAACGATGTTTGCACTTCAACTTAATTCTGACGTCACAGCTTCTGAATCAGACGACGATATTCATGAAGGCGCGGTTGCCCGTCTCGTCTTCGGCAGTCGTATCCATATTCATCATCGACGATCATCGGGAACGGTGTTTGCACGTCAACTTAATTTTGACGTCACAGCTTCTGAATCCGATGACGATTTTCATGAAGGCCCGGTTGCCCGTCTCGTCTTCGGCAGTCGTATCCATATTCATCATCGACGGTCATCGGGAACGATGTTTGCACTTCAACTTAATTCTGACGTCACAGCTTCTGAATCCGACGACGATATTCATGAAGGCCCGGTTGCCTGTCTCGTCGTCGGCAGTCGTATCCATATTCATCATCGAGGGTCAACGGGAACGGTGTTTGCACGTCAACTTAATTTTGACGTCACAGCTTCTGAATCCGATGACGATTTTCATGAAGGCCCGGTTGCCCGTCTCGTCTTCGGCAGTCGTATCCATATTCATCATCGACGGTCAACGGGAACGGTGTTTGCACGTCAACTTAATTTTGACGCCACAGCTTCTGAATCCGATGACGATATTCATGAAGGCCCGGTTGCCCGTCTCGTCTTCGGCAGTGGTATCCATATTCATCATCGACGGTCATCGGGAACGATGTTTGCACGTCAACTTAATTTTGACGTTACAGCTTCTGAATCCGACAACGATATTCATGTAGGCCCGGTTGCCCGTCTCGTCTTCGGCAGTCGTATCCATATTCATCATCGGCGGTCATCGGGAACGATGTTTGCACGTCAACTTAATTTTTACGTCACAGCTTCTGAATACGATGACGATATTCATGAAGGCCCGGTTGCCCGTCTCGTCTTCGGCAGTCGTATCCATATTCATCATCGACGGTCATCGGGAACGATGTTTGCACGTCAACTTAATTTTGACGTCACAGCTTCTGTATCCGATGATGTTATTCATGAAGGCCCGGTTGCCGGTCCCGTCTTCGGCAGGCGTATCCATATTTATAATCGACGGTCATCGGGAACGATGTTTGCACGTCAACCTAATTTTGACGTCACAGCTTCTGAATCCGATGACGATATTCATGAAGGCCCGGTTGTCGGTCTCGTCTTCGGCAGGCGTATCCATATTCATCATCGATGATCATCGGGCACGATGTTTGCACGACAACCTAATTTTGACGTCACAGCTTCTGAATCCGATGACGATATTCATGAAGGCCCGGTTGTCGGTCTCGTCTTCGGCAGGCGTATCCAGATTCATCATCGATGATCATCGGGCACGATGTTTGCACGACAACCTAATTTTGACGTCACAGCTTCTGAAGCCATGCAGACCTTGATAGATGAACCTTATTTCTGAACTTACCTCTTCATTCTGAATACGTTAGCACTTGGAACGGACCGTCGAAATTTGATGACGTTATCATTTTACGTTTGCCATATATGGGCCGCGCGAGTGAAGCTTTCGCGCAGCTTGATATCATTTTGTTCATAAGTCTCGATACGGAAGTCCACACCACGGAATCAGCCATTTTGCTTCACTTTTTATTTTTGACACTTTTGTGTACGTATGCGCGATATGCCGCACCAAGTCTATATGGCATTGTTTTCTCTTCAAAGCACTTTGGCGGCCGGTTTAATTACCCAAGTTTTTTTTGTGCACGCATGTGCGATATGCTGCACCAAGTCTATATCCGCTACCTTCCTTCCCGGTTATCGGTTTAATTACCCAAGTTTGAGGTTAGTGGGGGTGATTGTTGAGTGCCGTCTTGAGCGCTCTCAATTTCAGTGCTTATCTCGTCTGTGTTGCAACTACGCTGCAACGAGCATATTTACCCTTGAAACATATTACCACGTAACTCTATAGATGCTTATTACTTCATTGTGAATTACTCAATTAACATGTGAATCATTATATATAACAAGATGAGGTTGACCCTAGACAGACTCGCTCATTGGAGCATCATAGTTAGGGTTGACAGAGCCTGAGCAAAACTGGCCCCTATATTACTGCCGTTCATACGGCCCCCCCGGACGCTATTGGAGATTTACTCAAGTGAATCTATCCCCGTCCAATTCTCTATATTATCGTCTTACTAAGGTGTTCCGATAGGCAAGTCTATTCATGGCGACCTCGGAAAATACCGATTCCTGCAGTTTATATAATTCTGCTGTTTTTGGAAGGAGTGACCATTTATTGGTCACACGGAGGAGTGACCATTTATTGGTCACAGGAAGGAGTGACCATTTATTGGTCACATCAATTGCAATTGATTCACCTCATGTTATTAAGAATTTTTCTAGTTCACCATCATCTCATTTTCTGTCAGTTAAAAAAAGTTCTTAACACTAGATCACGACGTGCGAATTCTAAGGAAAAGAGTAAGTATTCTCGGTCAGATAGCAAGATAAAGACCAAAGAACAATCTCCGAAGGAGAACCTGAGCTCATTTAAAAGAGTATGTACCCGAGTTACCAATGCGATAAAAACCAAAGTAGACAAAAGAGAGTACCAAATTCAGATTTTGAAGAATCTGAATAAGAAAGATTTGAATGAGACAACAAGACTCAAGACAATTAATGATGCAAATGTAGAAATAGAATTTATAAAGAAAGGACTAGACAAATTGAGAGCCATTGCTGAAGTGTCGGAAAGAAAAGGCCATAGATACCAGAAACATTTCTTGTATAAATAAGGTCCTATGCTAGCAAATCTGTTGAATTTTCAAAGCGACGCGTTACTTCATCAAATAAGTGAGCTACAAAGAACCACAACCCCGAGTGCAACTCCAAAAATGACCCAAACACTATCCATGAGGGATCATCAATCCGAAAATTTGAAGCACCTGCCATACACTGTAAGAAATCCCTTTCATAACACTTCCCAGAACAAAAAAGTCCTATATAACCATCACGAAACAAGTACACCAAGCGAAACTATTCTCCGACTTACTGAAACGTTACCTACAAAAAGCATGGGAACAATCAATAATGATGAAAGATTTACAGTTAACAATTCAAACATTAACACAGTCAGGTGGAAACTTGACAAATCACTCGTCCGCACTGACGTAACACCATTCAATGGTACCCTTGAAAACTTCGACAGTTTCTGGGAAGCAAGAAGAAATCAACACACTTTAATTCTAATTATGGTTTTTAGGAATTTTCGTTTGCGTGAGTGTTGCAACTACGCTGCAACGAGCATATTTACCCTTGAAACATATTACCACGTAACTCTATAGATGCTTATTACTTCATTGTGAATTACTCAATTAACATGTGAATCATTATATATAACAAGATGAGGTTGACCCTAGACAGACTCGCTCATTGGAGCATCATAGTTAGGGTTGACAGAGCCTGAGCAAAACTGGTCCCTATATTACTGCCGTTCATACGGCCCCCCGGACGCTATTGGAGATTTACTCAAGTGAATCTATCCCCGTCCAATTCTCTATATTATCGTCTTACTAAGGTGTTCCGATAGGCAAGTCTATTCAGTCTGCATATTTCATGCTGCACGGATAAGCACAGTGCCTCAATTAAATTCAATTCCGGGCGGCGAGTTTACACTCGTCGTCGAGGGGTGCGCTCCACAGTTTGTGTAGTGCCTCTCCGTCGAGCTCTCTAGCCGCACTCCGGTTAAGCGCAGTGACTCTTTTTTTTACTCGTTTATATATCTCGCAGCGGATTCGCTATGTGCAGCCATAGGTATGGTCATACACCTTAACTCATGGAGAGCTACTCGCTGACGAACTCTCGGCGAAATCAGAGAAACTTTTGGGCGACCTGACATTTTTTACACTATTCGATTATGTAGCGGAGGGGGCGACTAGAGCTCGGCGCGCGTTTCGCGCGCGCCTCGCTCTAGCGGTTGACGTTTCACTTAAGGCCGTCGCTGAAGACTGTGAAATTTTGAATTTATTCATCATCGATGATCATCGAGAACAATGTTTCATGAAGTCCCGGTTGCCCGTCTCGTCTTCGGTAGGCCATGTTCATCCTCGACGGTCATCGGGAACGATTTGTGCACGTCAACTTAATTTTGACGGGCAACACGTCTTCTGCTTCAGAATCTATGACGTCAAAAATAAGTCGACGTGCAAAGTTCATCGTAGCGCCAAAGTAATGATGCAAATGAAGTTCAATGCTGATGATAGACGCGCATTTGACTTAGACGGGCAACATGCCTTCTGCTTCAGAATCTATGACGTCAAAAATAAGTCGACGTGCGAAGTTCATCGTAGCGCCAAAGTAATGATGCAAATGAAGTTCAATGCTGATGATAGACGCGTCTTTGACTTAGACGGGCAACATGTCTTCTGCTTCAGAATCTATGACGTCAAAAATAAGTCGACGTGCCAACCTCATCGTAGCCCCAAAGTAATGATGCAAATGAAGTTCAATGCTGATGATAGACGCGCATTTGACTTAGACGGACAACATGCCTTCTGCTTCAGAATCTATGACGTCAAAAATAAGTCGACGTGCGAAGTTCATCGTAGCGCCAAAGTAATGATGCAAATGAAGTTCAATGCTGATGATAGACGCGTCTTTGACTTAGACGGGCAACATGCCTTCTGCTTCAGAATCTATGACGTCAAAAATAAGTAGACGTGCAAAGTTCATCGTAGCGCCAAAGTAATGATGCAAATGAAGTTCAATGCTGATGATAGACGCGCATTTGACTTAGACGGGCAACATGCCTTCTGCTTCAGAATCTATGACGTCAAAAATAAGTCGACGTGCAAACTTCATCGTAACGCCAAAGTAATGATGCAAATGAAGTTCAATGATGATGGTAGACGCTCAGTTGACTTAGACGGGCAACATGCCTTCTCCTTCAGAATCTATGACGACAAAAATAAGTCGACGTGCCAACTTCATCGTAGCGCAAAAGTAAAGATGCAAATGAAGTTCAAATCTGATGATAGACGCGCATTTGACTTAGACGGGCAACACGTTTTCTGCTTCAGAATCTATGACGTCAAAAATAAGTAGACGTGCAAAGTTCATCGTAGCGCCAAAGTAATGATGCAAATGAAGTTCAATGCTGATGATAGACGCGCATTTGACTTAGACGGGCAACATGCCTTCTGCTTCAGAATCTATGACGTCAAAAATAAGTCGACGTGCCAACTTCATCGTAGCGCCAAAGTAATGATGTAAATGAAGTTCAATGTTGATGATAGACGCGCATTTGACTTAGACGGACAAAATGTCTTCTGCTTCAGAAACGTCAAAAATAAGTCGACGTGCAAAGTTCATCGTAGCGCCAAAGTAATGATGCAAATGAAGTTCAATGCTGATGATAGACGCGCATTTGACTTAGACGGGCAACATGCCTTCTGCTTCAGAATCTATGACGTCAAAAATAAGTCGACGTGCCAACTGACCGGTGAGGCGGGTGGGTCGGGAGATGGGACTGCTGGAGATGCTGGGGGTGCACCTCCCGGAGGAGCACCAGCCATCGATTTTGGCGGAGGAGGCTTTGATAACGCTCCCGAATGAGGTTTCCTGAAATTTAAACGTAAACGTTGCTTATCAAATAAATTATGAGTAAGAATAAATCAAAAAGAACTTTGTCGCCGACGTCATCGGAGGCAAAATACCAGAGTAGTAATAATAACAACGGGTAAACTTCGGTTTTTACTTGTCACCTAGATATTCGCTACTGTTGAGCTTATGCAAATTAGAGTTTGACTCTAATTCGGCTAATTTTCCTTGCGAACTTTGTAAAAAATGCAATCTTCAAATCCTCCTAACTTTTTTTATATTTGTTTCCGACATTTTGTTTTGTTTTAACTCGGCACAGAATCGAATTCTGATTCGAATGATGCCTTTAAATCAAAAAACAGCCCGACAAGTAAAAACCGAAATTATTCCACTATATGGGAATAAATAGTCCAACCTACGTTAGAAAAACCGGTTATTATACCGCTTAAACTCTAATTGTAATAGACTGTAAAACAAACTTCTTTCCACATTGTGCTACCAGAAGCGAGAGCGCGGCGAAGAATAGAATAGGTTGAATAGAAATAAGAAGAAGCAGTGGACCCATTAGAGAGTGTGCTAAACGGAGAGATTGTGTGTCGACACACTGACAAACAATGAAGAATTTAATTGCCCACTACCTTTTATTATTATCCGCATAATTAGAATAATTGGTGTTTGTTGCACGTGGCTAGATTGTGTTTCTATCGCAAACTTTTAAACGTAAACGAATACATTTCATGATATGTTAATCAGCTAATCAAGCCCTTGAGCGGGGCTGATACTTTACTGATGCCAGTTCTTCCGCTAATTTTAGCTCATTCATACAGTACTTGGAAGCCAAATGCTTTTATCTTCAGAACGAAATACTTTCCGGTTTTTGAATCTTAAAGGGAATATGTAGCACTCAAAATGAGCAAAACAACTGCGAAACTAGAGTTTCCACACTGCAGACATGAATTTAAGTAGGCGACTGAATATGTAAATTCGAATATTCTCATTTGCATGCAAATATGTCGCTGTTGCATGCTATATGCCGATGTATGCACATATGCTAAATTTTTTGCTCCATCAGCACTGCCGTGTAAGCTAGGGGGTCAAATAACGCGTTTACTATGGAAAAGATGAACTTTGAAAATCATTTTCTTTTAAATGGGAAACTTTTAACCATTTTTGTTGTTGTTTCCTTAATGAGGAACACACATTCTATTAATACAGCTTAACTTCAAAAAGGGCATACATATTCCCTTTAATTGGGAGATGTACATTTTCCTATGATAATAATCAGTCTATTAATCGTGCAGTAGTCGTGCAATAACTTGCATACGCTACATCGGGAAACCATGCCATGCTGGTAACATAGAGAGAACAATACGTTATGTTCCTTAAAGCGGTATAACAGTCGTTTTAGAGAGAACAATACATTATGTTCTTTAAAGCGGTAGCAACAGCCGTTTTGAAATCCTCTATTGCAATGCTTTCAGGATGAGGTCCCATGGAATATGCTGGCCACTTATCGATGTCAGGCCAACACGACAAGAATTGAATTGCGAATGAAAGTAGATGAAGGGAACTATGGATTCATCCATGTGTATGTCTGTCCCAAGATACACCCCAAGATGTGTCAGGTAGGACTTAGGCTTAGGCTTAGGCCTATATTGTTTTTTTTTAGTCCGGCCACTTCAAAATTGTCGCTCGGTTCTTATTTTTCACTCAATACAAAGTCGCGTTGCTGATGCGAACTTATGTCAAGAACAAACAAGGCAGGAAAAAATGATAATCGGTTTTCAGTATAAATTCCACGCCAAGTCATTTGACTTGAAGCGAAGCAAGAAAAATTGAAAGTTTTGGTTATAAAAGAAGCATAGTGATGTCGAAAGACAAACCAGCAGAGGCCGGTTTCACCAACAATTCCGTGCGCGCGGAACTGTTGGTGAAACCGGCCTCGCAGAAGGTTGTATTTAGAAGTCGGTAGCTCCGGACAACTATCACATTAATCATCATCACAAATAACTGATATCCATAAACAATTGAAAATGTTTATTTTTTTGTCGTGAAAGATCAATATTTTAAGTGTTGCTCTAGCAATTTCCCTCTGTCCATCTCTTCTCTGTTTTGTAGTTCTGAAATCAAAATTATTAAAAAAAAACATCAAATAGAACGTTCATTTTTTCTGTATATTCCATGTGGTGAGGACTTATAAGTTACATGGTGAGGTACCCTGAGCTGAAAACGTTTTCGAATGTTAAATGCATTATTTCTTTTTTTATATATAAGTCTAAAGTTCAAGTCATCATTTTTTTTGCTCAAATATCTAATTTATAGGCGATAACAAGGTATTGTGTTCATGGTAACAGTGACTACACTTCACGTGGAAACGTTGCGTGCAAAAAAACGCCAACTGCGGTATATCGCGGGGCAACTTGCGAAAAGCAGATACACTTGACAATCGACGTAGGAAGGCAGATGCTAGAATGCTCAGAAAAATATTGGCTGGCAAATGCGGCCATAATCTACGTTCAATGTACAAATTCAGGAATTCTAATCTGTCCTCTCGACGTGGTCGTATCAAAATCATAATCCCTCGGGTGACTAGGAATGTTCGCAGACACTGTTTTGTCCATAGAACTTCACTTATGATTGAGAGTAACCCTCGCCTATTCCTGTAAACATAATGTTTTTATTTGATGCTTTTATTTTAATAAGATTTACATTTTCACGTTTCATAGTTATTCATTGTGGTATTGCCTCGACAAAACTTGTGCGACATTTTATGTTCGTAATAAATGTTATGTTATGTATTCATCATGAATTGGTGCACCGCGACGTTGGGGCGCATTTTTTTTACCGCCGCACTGACGCCTATGACGCACAGCTGTGCGGCAGCTGAATCGTCCTCGTCTTTCACAGCGATGCGCTTTTTGTACGCGGCACATAGCATAGCAAAAGTGCAACAGTTTCGTGTTCTCAAATCATTATCGATAACTTTTGAGAGTATTTTGAACCTACCGTACCTTTATTATAATGCGAGTGCACAACAGGATACACACTCCCTGGCGGATGAGTAGAAACATCCCAAGTTACAACCACAGCCATCACGACGCTTCGACACTTCGCCTAGCTGGAAAAGCAGCAAAATATTGAACTGTAGATACCTTGAGAAACCGAGGGCAGTTCTCAAAAGCTTCTTAGCTATCAAAACCGATAGGTCAATACGAGTTTTATATTTGCATTCACAGTCAAAAGAAGGATCGCTGCATCAGGGCAGTTGGGGGAGAGTGCGCAGGTCCACCACAAGTGCGCAAGTGCGCGCAACCATGAAATTTACTCCTGGCGCTCAGCCGAGATAAGTCATGAGCACACTAGTTGTCCACCACCTCGCAGTCGGGCGAAAGCGCCGAACACATAAGTGAGAATTTACTTACACAATCGTCAGCTGTAAGAAGGGTAAGTTATGGGGCGGGGTTCTGGTAATATAAATATACCGCCCATTTTATTTGTACAACTTCGCTGTATTATATAACTTATAACAACCGGAAAGGGCACTGTAGAAAAAATCGTACTCCTTGTTTCTATAAGTTATCAGCACTCATTGTGGTAATATCAGAATATTACATTAATCCAAACTGACCATTCTGAATGATGAAGGGAGGAAATAGGGTCCGGCAGCCACAAGTGACACCAGAATAAGTAAAAGGAACACAAGGCTCCTTTGGGTAAACATCTCCCTTTTGTGGGTGAAGAGTGAGAATCTACCCAACGGCAGCTCCTTATCTATGGGTGCGCATCCCCGAGGGCGGTGCCTATTCTATTCCTTGCCCGGACTACCGTAAGCGTAAGTCTGGTGGGCGACTAAGTGACGCTGTCCAGTGGTATCGGTTACATGCCCGACGAATCTTTTTTAGAAGCAAAGAAAAAGAAGGGATAGATGTTAACTTGGATTAAAGGGTCAGGCCCATTTCAAATGACCCCTATTTTTGATGATTCCATCTGATTCGCCATGTCAAATACAGTAGGATACGATTTTTCTCTAATTTTCAAGTGCAAAGTTCACAGACTATTCAGCAATTTACCATGCTCAGTCATACCCAACTATCTATCGCAGTTGGCACGCCCATTCGCGCTGATTGGACAATATCGCAGTTGCCACGCCCAGTAGAGCGAATACATACGGATTTAACACATTCGGGTCGCACGACGAGCACACCACCAACGGGCTCACACACGACGAGCACACCACACGACGGGCTCACCACACGACGACACAGGGGAGAGAGGGCACGTCAGGCACACGGAATAACAAGTCCACGGCACACTTCTTATCGGCTCTAATAATAGATAGGGAGGTCGAGCTCTTCTTTCCAGGAAACGCCTGTAAACATGAGGCCCCAAGAGAGAGATTGGGGTCCTCAAACTTGGGTAATTAAAAGTTAGCTTTGCCATCGCGTCTGCGCAGTCGGGGCGCGGAGACCTGTGGCCCGCGCAGCAGATGTGCATTTTCAGTTGGCGCGTTTTTTATAAGGCCGCAATTTTTTCGTCACGCACCCTTGACTGAAAAATACTACCGCACGGCCTCGGAATTTCACAAGCGGAAAGATTGTTTTAGAATTCACTACCAATTCCCTCTGCCAACGCGAAATACTAACATGGAATTGGTTCAGTACTACTTTTCTGTACCATTTTTCAAAAGAAACGCACGTAATTTGGCATTTTCAGGTACATTTATGGTGTTGAATTGGTGATGTGTGGGAGGAAGACCTACTAACACTTCCATGATTGTGTTGAGGCAAATGTAAGTTTGTATTTGAATGATGAACAGGACTGGAGCTACTTTCCGAATACGAATGTCATCCCAATTATGCCGTTTCGTAGATCTCCCAAAACTCAAATCATAAATGTACCTTAAAGCGAAATATCGGCCGGTTTTCGAAACGTATCCTGGACAACTGCGTGCTTATGTACTTATGCTACATGTGGACGAATTTTTATTCTGAATTACTCTGGTTTGCATAAGACCTATAAAAATGAAGGTGCCCGCGATGCGTTACAAAACCGGCCTGTATTTCGCTTTGACGTGTATAAATGTTTCACGAACTATTTGGTTATGACTGTTGCCTCAATTATTCAATGTATGTCTCTATTGGTTTGCAGTATGTCCTTCTCTCCGAGGACATTCATGATGTAGTGAGTCTGTCCACTGGAGGAGCATGGGCTGGCAGGGGATTCACCTCGATTATAGCATCTAACGACGCATCACTCAAGGTATACCATATTTACCCCTCCTTTTATTTTTCTTCATTATCAACCATTCTTGACAACCAATGTATATACAATCATGCGCCTTAACTTGTGCCGAGGCTGAGTAAAGGTGGAAAGATATAGCCATCATAACATGTGTACAAGGCAAACAATTGGTGTGAGATGGTACAAGGTACTAGCATTACTAGATACGAAAGAAACTTTTGGGAGTAATATAACATAACGTAGCATACCATTGTTTAGGCTGTGTCTCGTGGTCTCATCCAATCTGACAAATTGCATGTGGCTTAATTTGCCAACCTTCTCATCATCATTTTATATGATGCACACTTATATACTTTATATAATGTGTCAATAAATTATTATAATTATTAATTGGCACTTTTGTTCAGGTGGTCGAGAATTCAGCAGTTGACTACTCAATTCCACTCAACAGCGTGCCCTACACACTCTACCTGTTCATGGGTGATGGAGGTCGGTGTTTATTCTAATATTAAAAGCAAAACACCGGCCGGTTTTTGAAACGCAGCTCGGACAACTGAATTCTTACTTATTTATGCTAAGTGAATGCTGGTGTACTCGATGTGTTTCAAAAACCGGCCCGTATTTCGCTTTAAATTTTTATCAAATATTTTGAATTATTTGGTGATTATAGCAGTTTATGGGTTGTTTCATCCATTTTTTAGTTATACGATATTTCGTAGTAGGACTCAGCTTTCTACAGTATACATATTCCAGGTTACAATAAGCAGTTGTTGCTTTATGGGACCAAAAATGGGCATCTGGGACTGGCAGAAGCCCCTCCAAAGAAAGGAACTGTTATATGGGAGATTAATACACAATCTGCCAGTGGTACTTTATTTATTTTTATGGGTCTGTATCTGTAAGTAATCAATAATCTACCAAGCGTCTAATCTAGTTACGAAACTTTTTAAATGAACTTACTTACAGTATATGACTCCATTCGTTGGGTAAATACTAAAATGTCAGTTGTTCGAAAGCGAGTAACTTCAGATCACCTTACAATCAGTTTCTTTCTAAAGTTCTCGAAAAGTTTCGTGAGCTCAAGTTTTTGCAAGGCACTCCTGTAACTTGTATTTTGTAAATGGGAAGGAGTACTACTATGTACGTATGTACTACACTATGATACGTTTAGCAATCACCTGTATCACCTGTTATCCACTGACTGGGAACACTACTCCGGACATTATAATCGGAAAAGAGGACAGAATGATTGAGATTTACACCGTGGACGAGACTGATAAAGCTGCATTTAAACAGAGCTATGTGAGTTGGATTTCATTGAAGTTATTAAGAGATTCCAGTAAAGACATGTATTTATTCGGATTGTTTGTTTAATTTTCTTGACTTTGATGTTGATTTGCTTTTTTTCTCGTCACCATGTCCGTTAGGGTATTTTTTGCCAAGAAGCGAAGTTGTGAACCACATCATTTCACACAGCATCAAATTTTTGCCACACCACAACATTTTTACCCGGCATCAAGTTTTGGAACCGGCGCAGCATTTTTACCCAGCATCCAAGCAACCTTTGGAGCACCAGACCATTTTTTCCATCTTGTGCCACGGCTCTATTTTAACTCGCACGACCTTTTTTGTTCGCAATCTGCAACGTTTTTACCCGATTGTTGCGTGTAGAATTTTAAAACAAACAACATATTTTACTCATTTTGTTGCCGCGCGGCAGATTGTTTACCCAGGAGCCAAGGTTTGAGCCAGCACACCATTCATTTTTTTAACGGGGTTCTGTACTACCACGGCATTTTTTTTACCAAGTTTGGAGCCGCTACCGTATCTTCCACAGCATTTTTTTTAACAAGTTTGGAGCCGCTACCGTATTTTTTGCCAAGAAGCGAAGTTGTGAACCACAGCATTTCACACAGCATCAAATTTTTGCAACACCACAACATTTTTATCCGGCATCAAGTTTTGGAACCGGCGCAGCATTTTTACCCAGCATCCAAGCAACCTTTGGAGCACCAGACCATTTTTTCCATCTTGTGCCACGGCTCTATTTTAACTCGCACGACCTTTTTTGTTCGCAATCTGCAACGTTTTTACCCGATTGTTGCGTGTAGAATTTTAAAACAAACAACATATTTTACTCATTTTGTTGCCGCGCGGCAGATTGTTTACCCAGGAGCCAAGGTTTGAACCAGCACAGCATTCATTTTTTAACGGGGTTCTGTACTACCACAACATTTTTACCAAGTTTGGAGCCGCTACCGTATTTTTTGTCAAGAAGCGAAGTTGTGAACCACAGCATTTCACACAGCATCAAATTTTTGCAACACCACAACATTTTTACCCGAATTTTTTTACCCGGCATCAAGGTTTGGAACCGGTGCATCATTTTTACCGAGCATCTAAGCAAACTTTTGAAGCACCAGACCATTTTTTGCATCTCGAGCCACGGCTGTATAGTATAGCTGTATTTTACAATTTTACACTCCCACGACCTTTTTTGTTCGCAATCTGCAACGCTTTTACCCGATTGTTGCGTGCAGAATTTTAAAACAAACAACATGTTTTACTCATTTTGTTGCCGCGCGGCAGATTATTTACCCAGGAGCCAAGGTTTGAACTCAACTAGCACATCATTCATTTCTTATCTGAAGTTTTAAAACAACAAACCATTTTTACCCAGCAGTAAAATTGAAATACCATTTTTATTTTTTACCCAGAAGTTGCTGCGCCACAGCATCTTCACATAAACAGAGTTCTGAACCACCACAGCATTTTTTTACCAAGCAGCTAAATTTGGAGCCGCCACAGTATTTTTTTGCCAAGAAGCAAAGTTATGATGAACCGCCACAGTATTTCACCCAACATCAAAATTTTGCAACACATCAACAACTTTTTGCATCACAACATTTTTATACAGCAGCCACGTTTTAAGCCCGAACAGCACTTTTACCCGGTAGCGGGCTTTGAAACCGTCACGGCATTTTTTACCCCTTGCATAAAACTGCTGCACCGCCACGACATTTTAACCAGCAGCCAGGTTTTGAGCTCCACAGCACTTTTACCCAGTAGCGGGTTTTGGAATAGTCACAGCATTTTTTAACCAGCCTCAAACTGCTGCACAGCCACGACATTTTTAACAGCCAGGTTTTGAGCCCCCACAGCACTTTTACCCCGTAGCGGGTTTTGAAACCGTCACAGCTCACAGCATTTTTTACCCCAGCATCAAACTGCTGCACCGCCTTTTTTAACAGCCAGGTTTTAAGCCCCCACATCACTTTTACCGGGTAGCGGGTTTTGAAACCGTTACAGCATTTTTAACCGGTGGCGCGATTTGGAACCGTCACAGCATTTTTTTTAACCAGATTTTTACCCAGTTCATATACACGTGGATTTTTCAACCATTCCACTTTTTTTTGCGCAGGATTTACCTCTTTTTGCCCAACTGTTACGGTGCGGTACGATTTTCAGCCCCCACCGCCCGCGATCCCCATATATATCAACCCACGCCCAAGACATAATATAAGGCATAAACAAACATCGAAAAGGATACATAAAGGGCTGGCTTCTTTTTTTCGCCAGCCCATGACTAACTAATAAAATACAAATATTCGCAGAAAACAAAACAAATGAAAATCGAACATAGTTAGTGCATAATCCCATGTCGTCCGGGTAAGGCTGGTGAATCGATTCTGGAACTTCATCTTAGGCTTAGGCTTCTTGATGATCTCGTGCAATCCACCTGAAAGCAACCAGTTTCTTAAAATATACAAAACTGTTTATTGTGTGTTTTTGATAAGGATTTAATGTGGATGTGGGTTTGTATGTTTAATGTGGGTTTTTGATAAGATGCTTGAAGTTGTATTTAAATCGTATGGAACGAAAACTGCATACTACGCGATACTGGAATGCAGATCTTTGATTCATATAGAACTATTCACACAGAATCCTAGAAACCGTAATCACAGCATTCCTTGAACTCCTAGATACCGTAAAAAAGCATTCCTTTCCTGTACGACTACAACCCAGCTCGAGAGACAATGCCCAACTTGTTCCCGCAGTAATTACTACTTCATTCCACATATCAAACAACTAGTAATTCCGAAGTAACAAGCAATCACGGGAGAATCCGTAAATGGTTGCGGATTCGGCTGCTGTAACCCGGTACTCTTTATCTTAATCTTTATATAGAAAGAAGATTTTTACCTCGAAACAGAGCTCTTCTCCAATCGGTTTATAGTCTCAAGGACTTCAGCTACACATCGCACCTTCTAGTGACGTGTTACTTCCCACGCTCAGCTCAGGCGACACCTTCGAATTTTTCTTCAAATCTGAAAATTTAAAAATAAACCAAACGTGTAGGACACTAAGTGATTGATTCGCCATATTTCACCGATTTATGAAATCCAAGCAAGCCAATTAATAATCATAATGAAAACTAAAAAAATGCACAAATATTTGTCAGTGAGGCTCATGAGTGAGAAAACAACGAACACAGTATTAATATCCGGACCTCCAGTGAATCGTTTTTGAAGCGATATAGCTGCTGTTTTTTAACCGAGTTCTTACCTATACTTGTTAGTTCACTCGAATTTAACTCGTTTTCTTTTATTCTAATTTATTTCATGTAAATAAACTACATAAGAATGAGCACTCGAAAGCAAAACAAAATCAGGGCAGTATTTCGCTTTAAAGCGTACAACAGACGGCGTTTCAAAAAGTTGAAAGACATATACAATCATATTTCTGCTAAACATATTACTGTTTGTATAATGAATGTGCAATTTCAATGCAGCAATTTCAAAATACGCTTCAAAAACTGGGTGTTATAAAGCGCTAAAATGAAAGGATTGATAGAACGCACCGTAAATAGTCATAGGAGTAGCTTCCGGTCAGCCGTACGGCACAGGCCCAATGCACCGGGAGTCTCGAAGCCCATTAAATTCCGTCCATCCAGCCAAAACGCGAAGCCTAAAAATTCAGTATTAACGTTAACAAGTATTACAGTTAACAACCAGCGTAAGTTTTGCGCATCACATATTAATAGGAGATAAACAGGTTTCCCGAGAAGATTAGTCACCGGGAGGCACAAAACCGGTTTGCACCATTTCTGATGATTTAGATTGATATAACGGGGTGCTCACTATCTTTATATTAACAGCACAGATCCCAGACGCCAGCCGCCGGTGGCAGCCCATTCGGTTAGCAACGCGCGCACTGACTGCACAAAGTACGACTATGGCCAAGGTAAATCAAGGAGTTCCACTACCTATTCGGGTTTTCGCACAAATATTAGGTTGCACCGTAAATCGTAAATAGTCACACGATACGCTTCAGGCCCGCCGTACGGTACAAGGGAGCACCGGCCGTCTCGAAGCCCATTAAATTCCCTCCAGCCAAAACGCGAAACCTAACAAATCACACAGTTTTACAGTTAACAACCAGCGTAAGACTTGCGTATCACTATTACAGCAGCTTAAACATCTCAAACGAAAATACAGCGCACGAAATCATGTTTCGTAAGTTAACCAGTAAACACCGACTTTTTTTTTAATAATTCCCTTTTCAAAGCTAACAAAGTAGATGCTACCTACCAAGCCGTCTACCACTCGTCAGCAGTCATTAAGAATGTGAAACAAAGCTAGCCGCAAGCAAATTGTCACCAATGAAGAACAAAAATACACAGTGCGAAATGTAAATGAACTAGAGACCGTATTCGCTAACACGCGGGACTCCCCACGAGCTAAAGAGTACGTAGAGGCGAGTAGGAGATTTAGACTGCGAGGTGAATACGGCCTCAGATATAATAAAAAAACTACAGGATCCTGTAACAGAAGAAACAGAGACCTATTCAAGGGAAAGGAATAATTACCGATGAAAGTTCTAACTTACCGATGATGACAAAGTTGATCTGGACTTGATACGGTAGTTTTTATTCCGGACCCCAATATCAACGTTCCCGTTCCACGTGAGTGGTCGCCCGCAGAATGCAGTGTAAGTGAAATACAGTATCTGAATTGCTCACTTTCATTCACAAATTATCGATTGATGTAATATCAGTGCTGCACTGCTACGGTCACATATTTCTAGAAAGGGAACCCTGCAAAGATACTGCACATATGTACACAACGTTTTTCCCACGTCACAATTCATCACGTCACAATTCCAACTGGCAGTGTTTAGTTTTTATGATATGAGCCTAAACAGGCGAAAACACGTTGGAATTTGGAATGCTATTTTCTGTCGTCCGGACCTACCCGGGAGGAGGGAATATTCTCCCGAGTAAATTACAGCGGTTAATAATATGATTTGACATACCTACTAATACGATATCCGACATCTGCAATCGACCGTCCAAGCAGGTTTTGACAATCTTCACGATTTCAGAAACTCGTCGAATCCTGCTGCTCACTGATGTGCTACCGCTGATAGCACGACCTGAAAGGAAATGTTTGATTTACAAATAAATACGCTTCCGTTGTCACGATTTCGACTCATGAACAGTACTAGAACTCAAACTCAGACACAAACTAGTACCATTTGCAGACATGCAGACTGTCTAGCGCAGTATCATGTGCCGGTCGTGCGCACTTGAAGACAATGCAGGCCAGGGACAGATAGCACATTAATCAGTTGGAACGCTAATGTAAACGAATGAACCCACTACTATCACCATCAGATACAAATCGCGGAAACATAATAACACTAGTGTAACAATACCAGTAACACAGTATGTGATCAGTGATACTATGGGTCGTAACGTATTGACTATGGAAATGCAACACAGCTTACCAATGCAAATATCAAATTGAGTACCCGCTGTGGATTCGGGTCTGGTGAACAAATCACAGCAACATCGGTTAGCCTGAAAACCGTGCAGGTCCCTTTCAAGCACTCACAAACAATAACTATGTATTCAGACTACAGTATCGGTCACATTCAATGCTTATTAAATAACAATAATCAAAATCTCTGCTCCACAGCAGGGATATACGGTAGCGGTAGTTCAGAGACTGTCTACTGGTGTGGTAAGAAAAGTGTTTGTGTCATAGGTATGGATAGGATAGCACCGCACGGTGACGTGCGACTTCAAGAAAGCGCTGACACAAACAGAGCAAGAAACATACTGTGACACTAATATCCTACATCACTACATTTCCGTGACACCCTCTGTCTTATGTCTTACGTTGCTCGTTAGAGTATAGTAATTATGACTAATATAGTAAGTTTTAGCTCGCGTCCTAACAGGTTGTAAGTTGTAAGCTTGGAAACCGCAGATACTGTACGCTACATTTCAAATTAGTTACCGGGTCCATTTGCTGCCAAGGTTTGGTTCGTTTATTCATTCCCGGGGTTTTCCGATGTCGTGGTTCTCCAGTCTACAGGTGGTCCAAACAACACTAAATTAAATTAACTAGATGATATTCCAAGTTCCCAGTTGCGGATTACTCCAAACAACTAGGCTAAAGTGGTATAATACCTACGGTCTTTTAAGGTATTTTAAACAAGCGCACTCACACATGCTGCACGTAAATGAGAAAGAAAGAATCAAACGCGCTTTTTTGAATAAATTATACGAAGTTTCAAGACTTTAACGTATAAAGTGGAAGAAACGAATTTAAAGTAGGCGTTAGTCCACAAAAATGAAGAAACATATATTTTATCGTGAAAAAGTGCTCTGTTTTAAGTAGGTGTTTTTGGCTCTTCTCGTCATCATTACAATGAAGTACTTAGCTAACTATCAGAAAATTTAGCGGCGACAAAAAGAGACCAATTCGGTTGTGGGCTACATCTACAAAAAGTGAAAAATTCATTATGTTAATACTTAACTATTTTATGAAAATGACCAGTCGGTCTCTTCCGACTGCAGGAATCGGCCTTCGGCCGATTGTTACCCTACTACTTTAATTTCCTATGATACTATGATTCTTTACTTTTATTTGCTAATTATTTATTTCTATTCAACGGGGAGCCAAAATTGCGGCTGGAGAAAAGGCGTAACGATAGACGTATAGTTTTTCGCACTACTCAAACTTGGAGGCTACTATTTGAGCAGTCACACAGGTGTAGAAGTTAAATAAAAACATGTCTGTTCAGTGAATAGAAAGCGAACTATGCGAATGAAAATGATCTATGAAATATATTTCACTAAGCGAGACCCTTTTCAGATATGTTACGTATTTGTCGTGTTTTGATCTACATTGTTATGTGAGACTGACAATAGGCATTTATATATTGGTATGCCACAAAAGGAGTACTACCTTACAGCTTCAAAAAATTACACTTCCTTCTTTAAATTGTCCACTTGCTCAATTATCTTCATGTATACTTCCACAGTTCGCAACACATTTCAAAAGTTTACGTGAACCAGCAGACAAATGGAGCGCCGCAATTTTTGGTCCCCGTTGGATATAAATAAATAATTAGCAAATAAAAGTAAAGAATCATAGTATCATAGGAAATTAAAGTAGTAGGGTAACAATCGGCCGAAGGCCGATTCCTGCAGTCGGAAGAGACCGACTGGTCATTTTCATAAAATAGTTAAGTATTAACATAATGAATTTTTCACTTTTTGTAGATGTAGCCCACAACCGAATTGGTCTCTTTTTGTCGCCGCTAAATTTTCTGATAGTTAGCTAAGTACTTCATTGTAATGATGACGAGAAGAGCCAAAAACACCTACCTTAAAACAGAGCACTTTTTCACGATAAATAATTTTCCTCTTTTTAGAGATATTTGGAAAATATCAGGCCTAACGCCGAACTAATTGAATGTTCATTTACGGGATATAAATAAGTAACTCACACAATTAAATATGCATTATACACTGATTGTGAGGGTCAATTCTGCAACTTATCATTCTTCGTTGGTTAAAACAGTTGGAGAACACTAGGTGTTCAATGTCTTTAGTTTTATCGAAAGATAATTTCTTTATTTAATAAAAAAATTCACACCTAATTTCATAAAGATAATTTTCCTTTCCGGTCATTAGGTTAGGTGTTAGTGGTAGTTTCCAATAAACAAGCCTAATGAAACACACTTATTGTTAGTATGAGTGGACGGAATAAATAAACTTTAACTTCTAATTCTTTGCCTACAATTCGATCGCTGTTCCGCAACTATGCATTTGACTGGAAAAGAATTTAAACCTTGTTCGTCTTCAAAAAAAACTACTAACCTATCCTATACCCCTATACGCTGTCTTCAAAAACTACTAACCTACTAACTTCAAAAAAAAACTTCAAACCCTCTTCAAAAACTACTAACTTATCCTATACCCCTATACGCTGTCTTCAAAAACTACTAACCTACTAACTTCAAAAAAAAACTTCAAACCCTCTTCAAAAACTACTAACCTATACTATACCCCTATACGCTGTCTTCAAAAAGTACTAACCTACTAACTTCAAAAAAAACTTCAAAAACCCCTATACGCTGCATAACATGGACTATTTTGCGTGAAACCCAAATTTGTCATAAATTGATGACTTCATTAAACTGTTTTACCCTATGGCGCTCAATTTTTTTATGAATTAGGAATTAGGAGAATGAATTAGGAGTTGCATTTTTCGTGAGCCTCGAGTATCCATTGTTGCAAAAAGCTCGTCGATGCGCGAACTTGTGTTCTATTTACTGTACAATTACCGTCCCATGGAAATTAGGCGTCCCATGAGTGGGACAACCGTCCCATGTCCCATGGAAATCTGACCGTCCCATGGTGCCAGAATGGATGTTATCTCACTCAAACATTACTACATATCAACTTTTTTGGCAATGGAAAAAAGAATAAAGTATTGAGTCGGTTGAGGTTGAGAGGGCTCTGGGACTTTGAAAGGGCCATGGGACGGTCAGATTTTCATGGGACGGTTTGGAAGTCTATGGGACGGTTGGGAGGTCCATGGGACGGCTAGATTCCCTTGGGACAGTTGTTCCTTTAATGGGACGTTGTTGTCCCATGAGTGGGACGGTTGGCTCCTTTGGGACGCCTAGATTTCCATGAGACGGCAATTCTACAATACAATATACAATAGAGCCCGAACGAACTATCATTCCATAACTAACAATCCTTCTGCTCTACCAGTTGCGCCATTCAGCTACTGGGTCGTGAAAGCTAACAGGAATTATATAGTTAATTAGGGACAGAGTGACTGAAGGTTAAACATTGGATTATGTAGCTTTATTCATGAAGTATTATTTGAGAAATTTCTGAATGAGAAACTTCAGTACTATGTGAGACACAGTAGTGGGCTCTATCTCCTTTTATAATTCACAAAAGATCAATGATTATGTAAACGGCACTGATAGTGTGCCAATCAAAAAAGCTAAATGTTGAACGCAAAACGTTCGGCTTTGGCCGAAACCGAACGCACGACCTCTCGCTCTGTAGCCAAACGCTTTGCCAATGTACTACAAGGCATGTTGTTTTTGTAAGTAAAGGTCACCTCAGGCCTCTGGAGGAGTTAGGCGACCGGGATATAATAAAAAAAAAAACAATACTATTTTGCAACTTTAAAGCCTTGGAATTTCCAACTTCTCATTAATTAACTTTTACTAGCGTCCTGACAACCCAAATTCCAATGAGTGCTGAATAAAACACTCGATATTGATATAATATTGTTCAGACAATCTTCATTTTTTTTATTTTAATCTTTTCCGCATTCAATATTTCCTTATTCACCTACACTTCAGCAAAAGCACATGCATTTGTCAAAAGAAAAAGGGGGATCCCAGGCTACCAGCTTGAACATGTGAAAAAATAACCAAATATAAAAGAATTTATATTATATAGAAGTTGTTTTCCATGGAAAATGCTTTATTTTATAATGTACTGCGCACTGTCCGCGTAAACTATGAGGTATGAACCCATCTGGTATGAGGCAAAAGGGGCGGGGCTTCGGCTGTGCGCACAAAACTGCGAAGGTGCAATGTTCGAGGCCCCAAAAGTCTAAGAAATCGATATCGGGGAAAGATGCCGTGAGAGAGAAATATTCTCAGCAACACTTCAGTTATCTAATGCAGAAGTTTGGGCGCAAAATTTTCATTCAGAAACGCGCTAGGGCCGAAAATGTACCAAAAATTACCAAAATTAGCATAAAAATCAATAAATCGATAATTAGAAATCAATATTTTAAAATTCTAATGGCTTTGCTAGAATCCCGCCCCCTGATATACTATAATGAAGACCAGTTCAAAAGTGTGCCTTTGATGCCCACGAAAATTGAGGAAGGAAGGACAGAAAAAAAAAAAAAAAATCCACATAATACGTCAGTCGTTTTTTCAATAACTTCTCTTCAAAATGATTTTTTCTGGCTGAGTTTTTGCAGGGTTGTAGAGGAACATTAGAAGAGTAGATTTGCCAAATTAGAGCCCATTTGGTCTAGTACTTTTTGTGCTATTAATTAATGAGTGCTCCCAGGTCCGGGAAACCCCCGGAGAAGAACCAAAAAGGGCTAGGCTGCGCCTAGCCCCAATTGCATAAAACATATGAAAAAAAAAACAATAACCTGCCTTCGCGGTCGCTCCGTTTAGTCTGGTCTTCTCGGCAACCCTTTAACTTCAACATAGCCTCCCATGCACATGTAGCTGTCACTGCTGGCTACACCAGCCGACCGGCCAACACTCAGCACATCGCGAGTAGCTCGCAGACCACAGACACCTACAAACACCGAATTGCGATACAAATTAGTGACGTCGACGTCGATTTAACATCTGGAACTCGTCGCCTAGTGCTCATGACTCGGACTCAGGACCTCTGCGGAAACAAGTCATAAGCTAACTTTGAAACCGAAATTTGCACTCCCTTGAATAAAGGTGCACGTGCACGGTCTTGTGGCGTAAAAGATTTGTTTATTTATTAATACGTAAAGTGATTAGTGATTCGTGAGTGTGGATGGGACATTATCACTTAGCACCTTCATATTACACATCTACAATCGTCACTATTCACGCAACGAACAGCTTCTCAAGATTCAACGAGGAAGTAATGTCGCCTCAGCAGTTCCCGAAACAAACGACTAACACGTGAATCATACGGTCTAATACAGTACTCGGTAAAACACAAATTGCCGAACTAGATATCCTTCAGAATAAGGGCTAACCACAATATTAAATAGAATTGACTAGATCCCTAACTAGTCTAGACAATATTGAAAGCAAAATGCCAGCCGGCTTTTGAAACACATAACAAATATCTGCGTTCTTATTCATTATTCATTTATGCTAAGTGGGATCGAACTGGGGTCTATTTTTTATTCTAATTTATGCTAATTGCGCATATTATGCATAAGAAACCCGGGGTACGCAATGCGTTTCAAAAACCGGCCGGTATTTCGCTTTAATAATCTGACTTTTGATGTTACCTGCAAATACGATCGACATCCCAACCAGGTGTTGCAGTCAAACACACAGTCTTCAAGATTTCGGAACCTCGTCGAATCCTGCTTCTCACGTTCTCACTGATGTACTTCCAGCTGACAGCACGACCTGAAAGGAAAAACATTTGATTTTCAAATAAACACGTTTCCGTTGTTACGATTTCGACTCATGAACGGTACCTCGAACTCAAACACAGACACAAACAAATACCACTTGCAGACTGTCCAGCCCAGTACATCGTGCGCACTTGAAGACAATGCAGGCCAGGGCCAGATAGCACATTAATCAGTTTACGCTAACGTGGCTGAAGAAGTGGCTGCTAACATATGCGAAGTTCCCGACCGAGCATCAGCCGCAAAATCATCAAAATAAACAGGGACAGTAAATCATAGCTAACCTGAAAATCGCAGTTTGGGTGTTCCTCGCTTAGCACGCGGACGACAAAGTCGGCCTCCACCGACGTCAACGCATGGTTCCACAATGGTTCGGCGGTCAGCCGGTCCCGGTCTACAACATTCAGAGAAATACAGAAGACCAAGATAAAGCAGGACGAACGAAATACAACACGTGGATAGGTGCTACCGTAACCAAACACGCCCCAGATCTAAAAGCATTGAGGTTCCCTCGCCCTCACTCAGACATCCGGCTCTCGGGCTGATAGCTGATTTACAAAATAAAAATAAAAGAATCCAAACCCCACGCACCCTTCACTCTCCGTCGTGCATTCGCTCTTTCGCACCGGAGACAGTTCAGTCAATATTGGTCTTAGAAGATGAAGTGTTCCCGGGGACCACGTCCACTACGAGAAGCCACGCCTTCGGATATTCGATGTCGACGTCCGGTCTGCTTCCGTAGAGCCATGTCGTCTGGGGCCGTGACCTAAGTGAGGAAGAGTTTCAGAAATTATAGGTAATACAAGGCTGGGCCAAGCCAAAAGGTGCCGACCAAACACGCAGGAGTGTCGGATTCGGATAGCGTGGTGGCTGTATAAATAAGATCCGAGCCGGCTTCGAAACGTACGTTGCACGAGGTATTCCCATGTGTGTTATCTATGTAAATAATATCGCCATTTTTAGCCGTGTTCATTTACATGCAATATATGAGAATACACATGTCCAGCATACGCTTCAAGAACCGGCCGTTATATCCCTTTAACGCAGTAGCCGGGTACATCAAAGGATCAAAGAGACGTGGGCTCGACAGTTCGGCTCCCGTTATCCAATCCAAAAACAATATTTTTTCAGTCATATTACGTGTTTCTAACAATAAAACTTAATATGTTATACATAGAGTACTAAATGGGAGAACACCCAGCTTTCATAGCTACGTCTTTCACCACCATACACAATCGTGTGTTTCAAAAGTTCTACATCACAATCACACTACGACATTGTAAATAATGTAAATACCAAATACGACTCACCCCTTCACAATAAATACCTTGATCAAAAAACCTATTGTTCCTCAGAGGATAGACAAACTCCTACGAATAGTATTGATCACCTCGCACTAAAACCTAATACCTAACAATAAGACAAGATAACTGATCAAAACACTTGAACGGATAACAAAAAACTAACCAGCTTACCCTACTACCACCCATAAATCCATAATTTATAGCTGACACGTATTAATATGAGTGAGTTATTAGGCCCGCTAATTCGAATAAACTTCCCAAGAGCTGTAATACAAGCTAGAATCCCAGCTTACTACGGTGTAGTGTGTAGTTTGTTTAGAAAGAGAGATACAAAAGCATAGTTTTAAGTTTTTGCAAAGCGGCAAATAGCCACGGACTAGAAAACAAACAAAAAAGAAAACGTAGAGTCTCTGATTTCACAACCACAAGGTATAAGGGCAGGGTGGAATGGCCCAAGGCTCAACGAAGACCAGCAAGTTTAGGAGAGCAAATAGTAGCACGCAAAAACTGTCAACTTACAGAGTCTCTATCTTCTTCCAGCAGTCGAAGTTTCAGCATGTGTATTCTGTGTTCGAGACCATCGGCGAAGACACTGGAACCAAATGAAATTCACAAACTCGTTTTATTGAGGAATGAATGAATAAGTTATAGGAAGAACAATCTTATACACAATGCACATATTATATATTTCCTCCTTCTTAAGGAACTGGACATAGTTACAGTTACAAACGATAGCAAAGCCGAGTTTCCTAGCCTATTTCATTTCCAGTATCAATTTCAAAGATGATTGTCTAAATTTTCAATCCGCACATAAGAGAAAGTAAACCCACCACGAAGTAGTTTCTCAACTAGTTCCTTCTGCGTATTCAAGTAGCACTCTGGCCAGTTCCAAGTCCTACTCCTACTCCCAATTCCAGTATCAGTCTCCATAACTCATCAATGTGTACTCGACCAAGCCCTATATCAAATGCATCTTATATCGAGAATAATAGTTTATCAAAGAACTCTACTTCACTGTTTACAGAAGCTAACAGAAAAACATAACACGAGTAAAGCGCTCCATTTGAACCTGTATCATAGATACCTTACCCAACAATAATAACTTACTAAGGTCAAAGGAACAAGGAACATTAACTATTAATCCTGTAGAGACACAACTACTCTAGCTTTGCAATCGTGCATAAAAAAATGAGAACATTACATTAAATTACATCTCAATCCTTAAGAACTAACACTTCCAAATAGCTAGACTAGACGGAAACGACAGACACTCAGAATATGAGATAACAACTTATCTCTGTCCTTTCGGGACCATTCAGGCGGCGAAATGTCTGGGTTGTCCATCGATGGTCTTCACTTCACAGTTACTTCCAGCTGCACCATCGTAATTCATCTCACGTCAAGTCCAGGTACGCATCCTATATGACATACATCTCATACACATCAACAAAACACTTATGACAGTACTAACACTTAGGAAAAACTATCACTTCAGCAAATCTGGGCAAGCGAGATCACCCTGTATCATATTTCATATCACATTCATCCTAACAACAAATAAAATAGCACATGTGATCAAATAGCAAAAATGTTCACTCCTTAGAATACTGGGTACTGTATTTTGATACAACGCAAAGCAGTGATAGCGTCGCTAGAAAGCTATGTTTCCAATATTACAAAAAAAAAAACATATATTTTACTCCCTCGGTCAAGAATTTAACTTATTAAGCTATCACCAAGACTTATCTCTGTCCTTTCGGGACCATTCCGGCAATCTCCCAACTGGCCAAACGTTCCAGTGCTCACCAACGGCCGCTTGTCGCCCGGACTTCCGGAATCGCGGCAATCGCGCACAATTCTAAAAGACTCATTATACATGGCAAGCATCCAAAAACCGCATAGCACAATCTGAAAGTGCACATAAACACTTTGAACCCATTCAAAATGGTACTTCTTATCGTACGTTTGAATAAGTTTCCTCTAAATTACTTTCTGCAGTGTCCACCCAATGCAGGAATGTGCTAAAATGCTAACAAATGTGTGTTAAACTAAATGAAAGATCAAAATAACAGTACACTAGGCATAAAGCAGCGCTAAATCAGGAGTGCATCATCGGATTGGTTTTGCCAACCTCCGGAAGCTATTGTAACTTTATTTATGTGTGAGACGCACCACGCACCACTGGCAACTGACATATTATATTTCGAATCTTTCTTAACTAAGCGACCACACTCAAACGAAAACTTACCATCGGGGGGCAGATACCATCTTATTACAGTCCATCCAGTCCATCGTACCGTACTTCTCCCTTGCCAGTCACGTCCATCCATCTACATCTGCTCTTTGAATCTACAATTAAAAAATTACTTTGTACTGAAACTCCCCACCCCCTCCCTCAAAAAAAAACCAAAACCCTGAAAATATGATTAGCACCTGAAATTGCATTAAACCCTAATCAATAACAAAGAAAAATAATAATAATAATGAAAAAAGCAATGACTCGGTTTTATAAAAAAGCTGAAATGTAAGATTAATAAATGAGCGCATCCCATTAGGGAGGCCGACCTGAAAACAAGATTATCCCCCTGAAACGAGCGCCCTTTCGGGACGGGTTAAATGAGGTAAGACCCAGCCCGCAGGCCCCAGTGATAACCCGGGCCCTTAGCGAGCCCGCACCGCAACGGGTGGCGCACACTCAGGGACACTGATGCCAGCGCTTCTGCTTACAGACAAGTACGGGGGAATCTCGGTGGCAACTCCGATCCCTTCCCGGCATTGACTTGGCTCGCCTTTGGGCCAGTTACATCAATATAATACACCAAGGTGGGTAATACACATACGCGGGACACAACAATGGGCGCAGTACGAAGTCACAATAAGAGGATCACGATAATAAATAACCTTAGATAGGCAACATGGTAGCACTGTAGAATATACATAGAAATTGCAAGACATCAAAACGAAACAACTACAAAAGAGTGAAAAAGACTAGGGAGTCATCTGAAAGTCATTTATTGAGCTCGAGCTCAAGACTGAGGTGCCTCTCACGCACACTCACTCTCTCTCTCTCTCTCGCGCTCTCTTACTTCATCTCTCTCTTATACTTTACTTCTTCGTCCCACCCACCCACCCTAACTCTCTATCTCTCTCTCTTACTTCATCTCTCTCTTATACTTTACTTCTTCGTCCCACCCACCCACCCTAACTCTCTCTCTCTCTCTCTCTCTCTCTCTCCCTTGTAAGTTGTCACCCGCAAAGCACCTCGACTTGAACTAGAAGCCAGTAAATGATACAAGAATGGGAAAATCAAAAGGTAAACATCTTAGCTATGCAAGTTAACAACGTAACTGAGTATAGCTATTACGTTTACCCTCCATAAGCCAAAGATCGAACGGGGAGTAAAATCTACTTCTACTAGCATTTACATACACAACTACTACACATACACAAGTAATTAGTATAAGCTGGTGTACTAAAACCAGCATATAAGCAAAACCAAAGGCAATATAGAACTATCAGGTCAAATATAATACCCGCCTAGGAAAGACATAACGTCTTAAAACAGGTGGGGAATAATGTACATATATACATATATACATATTTACATATATGGGTCTATATACATCTATATACAGGGGTGCGATACTATGTACATACTATATACAAACTATATACACTATGTACATACTATATACAAACTATATACACTATATACATACTATTTACATACTATATACAAACTATATATATACTATTTACATACTATATACATGCCGGCAAACAAAATCAGTAACAATAAACATGAGACGCCTTTAAAGTTGGACTAAACTAAACTATAGACTATGTATGAGTCTATAGCTATAGGGGGTTAATAAAAATATGCTATATATGAGTATATAGCTATAGGGGGTTAATAAAAATATGCTATATATGAGTATATAGGGGGTTAATAAACATAAACCGTAGACTATGTACAAGTCTACGTAGGATTAATTTATAGTGGACTATTACGAGTCTACGTCAATATGAAGTGAAGACTAGATTATATACGAGTCTAGTCTTTGGGATAATGGTATTAGTAAACAATAGAAATAGACTATCTATGAGTCTATATGGAAATAGTCAGTTAGTAAACCCCCTCTTGAAAATGCAAATTGTTTTGGGAGTGAATTTGGTTTCCACACAACCGTTAATTCATTCCATAATCGTCAGAGAAGCTCACTGTTTTCTCATTCTAATCGTTCTCCTCAAAGATTATCACAAAAGTTCGCTCTCTGAATCATCTCTCTCTCTCGCTCTCTCTTATTTAATAGCATACTGATCAGCCTATTTCATGTGCCAACCATCTTTTCTTATCCTGTTCTAATAATCTATAATCAAAACTAATGATCTTTCATCAAATACTCAATCTCACTCCTCTAATTCTTGTAGTATCGCTCCTCGATCTCGATACAACAATATACGAAAATGTACATCAATTATCATGATTTACTAATAAGGAACAAACAAACAATCATTTTCCTTCTTCCTTCCTTATTACTGAGAACTTTCTTATTCCCATCTCTCTTCAAAACTTCAAACTTATTAAAATCCTTCAATCTCTTCTCTTCATATCATAATTTGCCAGAAGGAACCAGCCACTCATTAGCCTTCTCCTTTCCTTGTAAATGAGACTTTTCTTAAAGTCTAGCAACTACCAATTTCAACTTTCATTTTACACACTTCTTTCTCTCACATTCTCTAATACTAATATGGAATCAAAGACTACACAAAATTATTTCCTAAATCTCTAATATGGAACTAAACAAAGAATACACAAAAATTATTTCCTAAACTTTAATGGTTTACCCCTAGCAAACATCAAGTGTTCGCACGGGACCAAACAAAGAAACGATTACCGTAACGTTGCGGTAACGTTTCGGTTTCGGAAACGTCTAACCTGGCCAAGCACCACGTGCTAGCTAACAGTGCATTTCCATATTTACATTTCAGAGGGGGTATTTAAAGACTAGCTCTAGTGAATACTAAATGAAAGAATGCCAACCAGGCATGTCAGTCTTTTGACTGAACTTGGTGTATCGCTTCACAGCTCCACCAGATTCAAAGCATATCTTCAGCTTGAGCAGACAAATGCCTTCAGACGTGAGACGGCACACGGTCGTACAGGGGCTGGACTAGTCGGTCATCAGAAGGTCGGCTCGACACAAGCTAAAGAATTTGTATGAGTCATAAAAGTCAAGACGTCAAGAGTCAAGCCCATTTAACGGACCTTTTAACAAGCTAACCATGCTTACAGAAAGCTCCACCCACTAACCAGTCCATACTTCACCATGAAACGCATTGTCTATTCAACTACGAAAAGATATTTAGTAGTAATAACAAACCTTGCTTAAATCGTCTACCACACGGTGACCATCAAGAGGAAGTCAGTATTCTGGGACACTTCTTCGACATTCGAAGAGGGTGGACCATCGACCCATTTTATTTCGCTCGTGTCCAAAGAAACCGAGCTCGGAGGCCACACTCTCACAGAGTGTTGTTCACTAAAAATGTCCATTAAAGCGATATATCGGCCGGTTTTTGAAACGCATCATGGACAGTTGAATTCTTACATATGTACGCTAAGTTACTCGAATTTAGCTCGATTGTCTACATTAAGTTATGTTCGTTTACATAAGCTGCATAAGAAGTACACTCGACGTTTTTTTTTTCAAAAAACCGGCATAGTTCGCTTTAAATATGCACAACCAAGCACAGCTGGAGAAAGTACCAATCCAATAACAATATCCACAATCACTGATAAAACTAACACACTTTCATTTGTAAAACGGGCAAAAGGGCACTTTGATATAATAATCAAGAACAATGTACGATAAAATCCACAAACCCCCACAATAAATTCTAAACTCACATCAACAGAAGCCGTCCGAGGAACTGCACTATCACATATCGGGTTCAAGTGCTTGACGACAACATAGACATCAATTCAATTGTACATCAATCAGAGACAACAGATATCAGCGCCAAACGTCACGACATCTAAAAAAAAACATGTTTACATATTAGTCATAAATACCTGTACGATGTACTTGTAATACAAGGCCACACGTCTCCTCTAGGTGCGGATAAAAAGGGACGCGGACGCGGACAGTTACCAACGTATCAAAAAAGGCTTAGGCTAAGCCTAAGCCTAAGCCTAAGCCTAACTGTTGCATACATAAATAGTGATAATAATTCAAATTCAAATAATAATCATATTCTAATAATAATAATAATAATATATAAAGATGAATTTGGATTCATAGTGTACTCACCAACGTAACTGTCGGCAGTACAAATACGTCGCAATACAATGGAGCAGTTATACTCTATTCGCTTCCACTGTTCCACCATAAGCTTCACGCTGTACAGGCCATAAACATCGTCCGAACAACAAAGTAACACGCACTGAAAAGAATGACGTGGTTCCACGGAAGGAAAACTGCAGAACAGCCAATATTGTCAAATAAATAGACACGATGGTATAAGTACAGTACAGTGATATACGCAGCATAAACCTCAACAGGTCCCAAACTTACGTCAAGACAAACAGCCACGCACATCTCGGGAACGCAGAGTTAAGGAGCAGAGCATGAGAACACAATTTTCTTCTCATTCCACATCTACCTCGTTACTGCAACAGCAACAGAACTTCATCTAAAACCATTAACGTTAGCCACATCCTAAAATGTGCAATGGGCAAATATACTAATGCTAATTACCGTACACCAAGCTAACAACATGTGACACCCATCCAATGCAATAAGGAAGCCACTTAAGAACTCAGAACTCACCTTTCGGGAGCGCATTCAAATTCAACCAAGCTTCTGATAATAATTCAGTTCGAGCATCGTATACGGCCTTTATTCCGTCTCCGTCTCAAGGCGCCGGCAAAAGCACACAAGATGCTCATAGGCCTTCTGAAATGCGATAACGCGAATCATTCAAATGTTCCAAAAGAAAAATGCTGTATTCACAAAACCAAGTCAATCAGCATAGGTTTACGTAATAAAACAAGTAAATCTAAAGTAAAGTGTACCTTTACACAGCACTCCCAGACACAGCGTAGGCGGACCATGGGGTAATCGATCCATTCCAGATTATGAGCTTCCCACGCCCACGCGTTCGACTGCTCCAAAGCAATCGCAATCATTGAGCTAAAAGTTTAATCATACAACAATGAAGGCAAAAGTCGGACAGCGCTTTTATGAATGAGAACCGAAACATACTAATGCTAATTACCATACACCAAGTTAACAAGCATAAGGAAGCCACTTAAGAACCCACCTTTCGGGAGCGCATTCAAATTCAACCAAGCTTCGGATAACGATTCAATTTAAACAAGCTTCGGATTCGGCCTTTATTCCGTATCCGTATCAAGGCGTCGGCAAAAGCACACAACATGCTCATAGGCCTTCTGGAATGCAAATCATAAGTTCTCCGCAACGAAAAATGCTGTATTTACAAAAATAAGTCAATCAACATAGGTTTACGTAATAAAACAAGTAAATCTAAAGTAAAGTGTACCTTTACACAGCACTCCCAGACACAGCGTAGGCGGACCATGGGGTAATCGATCCATTTCCATTTCATATTATGAGCTTCCCACGCGTTCGACTGCTCCAAAGCAATCGCAATCTTTGAGCGAACACTAAAAGTTTGAACATACTACATTGAAGACAACAGTCGGACAGCGCTTTTAACAAGGAGAACCGAAACATATGCCTACCACAATACCAGTAACGGTATGGAGTTGTTGAAATACCCGAAATCTCGATGAAAATTTACCACGATATTTAAGTAGTGCGAAGTATGTTATTAATTTATTCAGTAATTAGTAATTCCCTATTGTACACCAGTGTGAATATTTAAAAAGGTCCAGAAACTCGGAACTCATGTCATTAACTAAGGCACTCACCTTGAACACGCAGTTGAATCCACAGTCTCACTAGGGGGCACCACTCCAATTGACCACAGTTAATTTTCTTGTTCATACGGTAGCGGCAGAGCCTCTAGCCAGCTTTCCCGCCCACCAGCATCATTCCAATACGCGGTAACACAACAATACTTCTGAAATCCCAGACCTACGGTATAAGAAAATCACACTGACACTGTATCATCGCCCCAGATCACGCACGGGTAACACTCCATTTCATAGCTACCGTAGTTGTTACAAACAAAATATTCAACAGGCCTATTACGGAAATTTGATGGCCCTCAATTGAGATAACAAGCTGACTCACCACACGGAAGCGCTTCATATGCTCGCCAATCGTCTAGCGTACAACGACAAAAGACATTTCTCGCACGACAATTCATCAGATAAAGGCATCGTTCACCACAGTTTCACTCAGGGCTAAAACAAAACCATGACGCGAAGTTCTTTTGACGAATGAAAACAAAATCGTCACTAAAGCATCTCCCTAAGGCAACTCTGAACTCTGAAAGCCCAAATCCAAATCAAAACCCAAACTATGTTAGCGCTATCGCGCTAACAAAGGAAACAAACAAATAAATAAAACTTATCACTAGACCACCTTATCAGTTTCCGGGGATCAGTAAGAGAAAAGAATGATATTGATTAGCTACTCACCATTAGCAGTCTCAAACAGGTCTCGGGGCATCACGTCCGAGCCACATTTCCATAAATTTCCTCTTGACTCAAGGAAAAGCCATTCTTCCTTGACGTCATGTTATCTCTCGGGGCTGAAACAAAATCATGACGAAATTAATTCTTCATACGAATGAAAACAACATCGTCACTAAAGCATCTCCCTAAGGCAACACTGAAAGCCCATAACCAAGTCAAAACAAAAATAAATAAATAAAACATCACTAGACCACCTTATCAATTTCCCAGGATTACTAAGAGAAAGGGATGATATCGATTAGATACTCACCTTTATCAATCTCCCACAGGTCTCGGGGCATCACGTCCGAACCACATTTTCATCAATGCCATCTTGACTCAAAGAACAGCCATTCTTCCTTGACGTCATGTTATCTCTCGGGGCTGAAACAAAACCATGAAGAAAATTCGTCAGACGAATGGTAACATAATCGCCGTTAAAGAAGCCCGAATCCCGAAAGTCCCTCTGAAGCCCGAAAGTAAACGAACGAACGAACAAACAAACATAAAAACAAACAAAGCTAATTAAATTCGACCCACCTTTATCAGTCTCCCACAGGTCTCGGGGCATCACGTCCGAACCACATTTTCATCAATGCCATCTTGACTCAAAGAACAGCCATTCTTCCTTGACGTCATGTTATCTCTCGGGGCTGAAACAAAACCATGAAAATTCGTCAGACGAATGGTAACAAAATCGCCGTTAAAGAAGCCCGAATCCCGAAAGTCCCTCTGAAGCCCGAAAGTAAACGAACGAACGAACAAACAAACATAAAAACAAACAAAGCTAATTAAATTCGACCCACCTTTATCAGTCTCCCACAGGTCTCGGGGCATCACGTCCGAACCACATTTTCATCAATGCCATCTTGACTCAAAGAACAGCCATTCTTCCTTGACGTCATGTTATCTCTCGGGGCTAAAAGAAATTGTGATTATGACGAAGTTCTTTAGACGAATGAAAAAAAACGTCACTAAAGAAACCCGAAATCCGAAAGCGAAAGTCACTCTGAAACCCTAAAGTAAACACACACATAAACATACATACAAATAAACATACACACAACCAAACCAAAAAGTTTTGCTATTAGACCCACCTTTATCAGTCTCCCTCTCCCGGTCTCGGGGCATCACGTCCGGACCACATTTCCAGCTTGACACAAGTACCAGCCAATCTTCCTTGACGCCATATTATCTCACGGGGCTAAAACAAATTGTGATTATGACGAAGTTCTTCAGACGAATGAAAAAAAAATCGTCACTAAAGAAGCCCGTGCCCGAAAGCGAAAGCCACTCTGAAAGTCTGAAACCCTAAAGTAAATAGACAAACAAATACTACACACAACCAAACCAAAGAGTTTTGCTATTAGACCACCTTTATCAGTCTCCCTCTCCCGGTCTCGCGGCATCACTCCGGACCACATTTCCAGCTTGACACAAGTACCAGTCAGCCAATCTTCCTTGGCGCCACTTTACTCCACTATACTCAGGCAATGTCAATGCCGACTTTTTCCATTTCCTCTCACCAAATCTGAAAAGTCACTTATTGTAGTTGAGCACTTCTAACTTAAAGCGTAACACAGGCCGATTTCCGAAACGCATCGTGTACAACTGAATTCCTAAGTATTTACGCTAAGTTGCTTGAATTTAGCGCGATTCTCCATTCTAATTTATATTCATTTACATAAGCTGCATAGCATAGGAAGCTTGTGTACTTGATGTGTTTCAAAAATCGGCTGATATTTCGCTTTAAGCACATCAAAAGGACTCGAAACTCGACAAGAACACCACATATTCTTAACAAAAAGGTCAACTTGGGCGTATTCCGTACACAATCATACACATCCACAAGTAATGAAGTCATTAACGATCAAATACAAAATTATCGCTTTCAACTTTGAGCAATACTGGGTAGCTAGTGGCCATGGTGAATGGCCATCAGACCTTCAAGTATAAATAAAGAATGACATGCCATGAACAACAGTACTCACCTTGATCCAGAGGAAGTTTCCATAGGTACCACAGGGGAAGACGTCCTTGGCCTATTACCGCGGAAGTTCGTCTGTCCTCTCAAGAGCCAGCCATAACCCATAACAAACTTTCTTCTGCCAGCTTCAATACTGAAATTTGTGAAAACTATAGCTTTCACTAATACTGGGTAGCGGCCTACTGGTCATCAGGCCATCAAGTAGAAACAAAAATAGAGATATTAACTAACTATTTCGGTAGATAGGGGCGCGCATCCGCGGGAATGAAAACATCTAACGGAAAACCAAATATTACACGGTGTACATATGCATATACACGCATGTACATCCCCAAGTAAAAAACCGTATAAATCTACAAAACTACCGCTTTCCACCAATACTTGATAGTTGCCAAGTGGCCATTAATCATCAGACCATCAATTAGAAATAGAAATAAAAAAACATTGACTAAATTACTCACCTTGCTCAAGACCTAGCATCCATAGGTCCAAGGGGCATTACGGTCCTTGGCCTATCTCCGGGACACCTTGATTCAGAGAAAGATTCATAGGTCCACAGGGGAAGTACGTCCTTGGCCTATCTCCTTGAATCTTCGTCTGTCCTCTCAAGTTCCATAAAAGTCTTTCTTCCGTCGGTATCAGTACTGAAATTTATAAAAATTAGAGATTTCACCAATATCAGCATAGAGGCCATTAAGTAGAAATGAGATTGCTCAAAACTTTTCAGGCACAAGTAGCTTCTTCTCCTGTTAGTGAGTCAGTTCTGAAAGCTGTCTATTTAAAGTGAACTAATCGCAGGTTTTTGAAACGCACCTCACTAACTGTACCCCTAAGTATTTATGCCAAATGGGTACAAACTGGGGTCGACACTGCATAATAGTGCTCGTTTGCATGTAATGCACACGAGTGTAGATAATTGACATGCGTTTAAAAGCGTAATGTTATTACATTGCGATTTAACTGAAACTGAATTTGCACGTATTTTCACATAAGGCACCTATTAACGAGAAATTATAAAACTATATCTTTCACCACCATCATGTGGCGGCCTCGTGGCCATCAGTAGAAACAAATAAACACAACAAATGACATTAACTTATTAACTAACGAGCTCACCTTGCTAAAGACCTATCGTCCATAGGTCCACAGGGGCATTAAGGTCCTTGGCCTATCTCCGGGACAACTTGTCTGTCGCAGGCATCAATACGAATACGAACAGATTGCTTCGTGCCACCAATCTCCATACTGTCACTTTGCCGAGATTTATCCACTTCCTCTCACCAAATCTGAAAGAAATACATATGGCATATTGGTGCACTAAATCGAATTGTGGTAGTATGACGCTGATGATAATGACGCAACGTGTCAGCGATTTAAAGCAGTACAACATCAGGTTTCAAGCATATGTTAAACGGTGCATCCTTACGAATTGCATGAAAATCACTGTGAGATTTCTTTCCACATGGCAACACACTCATTTGCATACAATTAATGGACGCATTTTTCAAAACTGTGTGTTATACCGGTTTAACTCCAACCAGATACAGTTCGACTCCTAACTATTCGGGTCCCGCACATAAAACTGAAAGAATCAGTTTCTTGATTATGTATCTGACTAACTGTATGTGTGAATAAAGTTGTTACATATATATAAAGCAAGCAAAAATTCGAACCTTCCAACTTCCAAATCTGCATATCCGCAGTCGTCTTCTTGACGTTGTAGACATCAACGACGATTCAACTCGAGTCCCAAACAACCACTCCACCGGTATAATACACTACCAGTCCAAACAGGTCTGAAAATATTGTTGCGGTAACACCATACTACTGGAAAATAGCAAATTTCTGTACCTGTCTCAAGCCTCTCTCAACGTCTAACAGATGAAAAGTACTCGAAACTCAAAAATAAAACATAATTCTTGAAGGTTGAGCATACTGCGCATTCAGTCACAATATACTGACATAACTAAAGAAGCTATTACCGAGGAAACATAAAGCTATCGATTTCACCTTTGAGCAATATTGGGTAGCAGCCTATGCTATAACTACTGGCGAGCATTAGAATTAGAAAATAAATAGGTCCTTGGCCTATCTCCGTGAATCTTCGTCTGTCCTCTCAAGAGCCATAACAATCTTCACTCGTCAGTTTAACAGCCGCCCATCACAATTCAAGTTCTTCTCAGCGAGTGAGTTCTGAAAGTTGTATATATAAAGCGAAGGAAAGACCGATTTTTGAACCTCAACTAACCGCACTCCTATATGTTTACGCTAAATGAGGACAATTATAATAATGCTCGGTTGCATCTACTGTACGTCCAGGAGTTCATTTAATGGGCATGCATTTCAAAACCGGCCGCTATTACGCTTTAACTGAACTTGCACGTATTTTCGCGTAAAGCACTTATTAACGAGAAACTATAAAACAAAACAAAGATGGCTGAAAAAAACGAACCTTCTTAGAACAATCAGTTTCCTAGTTTCCTCCACATATCCGTATGCACTTCAAGAATCGGCTCCTTTTCAACCAACCAGAACATGAGAGACAGTACAAAGAGTTGGTGACCAGCAACTCCGCACCTCTCAATCAGGTTCGCCTGAAAGCCATAGTTTTAAATTACAGCCACATTAAAGCGAAATACCAGCGGTTTTTGAAACGCATCTCAAACATCAGCATTCTTATGCAGTTATTCTAAAGGGGGTCTATAGGGGTCTATTTTTTTTATTCAAATTAATGCTCATTTACAAGACGCATATGAAAGCATAGAGTACTCGTGCGTTTCAAAAACCGGCCGGTATTTAACTTTAAATTTTACAATATACTACACAATCGTGCGCAAAGAGCCAATTCTCCAAATATGACCTATTACAAGCATACTCAAAGACAAATAAAACGAATGTGATAAACGCAAACCTTCTTCAATCCAATCTTCTCCTTACAGCGAAAACCTTCATCCCATCTTCAGCTTTACATCAAAAACTATCGAGTATCACTCCACATCGACCACCAAGAACCGGGAGGCAGTAGACGAGTTGCTGACCAAACAACACGACATCTCTCGACCAGTTCACCTGAAAAGTCATAATTATTAGTCTACATTTCACTACATTTTACACTACTACATACACGACGCATCCTACCGCACACGTACCGATTCCTAATTAAGACATATCGCGAGCATACCCAAAAACCAATAAAACAAATGTGATAAACGCGAACCTTCTTCAATCCAATCTTCCATATATCAATCTTCTCCTTACATCGGAAATCTTCCACGCATGAGCTTGACTTCCAAAGTATCGATCACTATATTGACCGCATCAACCACCAGAACCTGGGATCCATGAGCAAGGTTGCCCAAACCTTGCTTATTCATTCGACCATATGTTCTACCTAAAAAGTGATACTTACTAGATTAGAAGCGATACATTGCTTCCACCAGGTACTCACTAAACACATTGGAGTACAACCCATTGCTCTTTACATTTATATTCCACACGAAATACCGACTCTCCTTAAACGGAACCTATCCGAGCAAACGTTTTATGAACGAACCGATAAAGTAAAAAAAGCGAACGAACCTTCTTCTACAAATACATTCTTCCAAAAATCAGCCTCATTCTCGCAACGACCACCATCCGTGACCTCGACTTCAAAGGGATCGACCATTTCACCTTTCAGCCAGCCAGAACTCCAGGAGTCAGTACAGGGGTTGGCGACCAAACAACACCCTACTATACCTCTCGACCAGGTTCCCTAAAAAGTCACTATTAGATTAAAGCACAGTCCATTTTACATATCACACAACAGTCTGATTCTGCGCCACAATGCCACAATAGACATATCTCTTCTTCAGAGAGCAGGTACGGTAGGAAAGCACATGCGCAATATGCAAAGAAACGGTGCGCATGCGCAAAGAGATCATGCGCAAAGAAACGGTGCGAGCACACCGTTTCTTTAAAAATCCTATCCCCATCGCTCAGGCAATAACTCAATAACAAAGAAGCTAAAGAAAAAAGCGCAAACCTTCAACCAAAACGTTCTTCGCAAATCCAGCCTTTTCCACTTTCTCAAAAGATTCCTCTCCTTTCCAAACACTTCCTTCGTTCACAACTTGGACTTCATTCCGCGAATCGATAGCACCGGCTACAGTAATCTGTCGGTTCTATAAAACATCGGTTAACAAAAAATAGTCAACCAACTGAAGAAGCACAAACGTTCGTCAGAAACACACAATACGAAGAACGCAGTCCAAAATCAGTAGGAGGTAGGAGACAACCAAGCCAAAAAAAGACATAGCTACATGCAAACTACATGTAAGTTGAAATACAGCGAGAACGAAGAAGCAATTGCAATTACAAAACAACAAACCTCAATCATTTCCAAGGAAGAGTCTTGGGGGAGAAAAAACCGGGATCCAGTACTTGGCTGTTGGACCAGAACAACCACCGCACGATGCTCGACCATGTTCTTCTTAAAAGAACATTGATTAGCCTATATTCAATTACATTACATTACTTAAAAAGCACGCTCATTAAGTACATACAATTAGCGAAAGAGAAAAAGCGTCATAAGTCTTGGAAGGCCTTACTCCGCAGAAAATAAGCGTTTCTATACCAAATATACACTTATCCTCTGAGGACTGAGGTCTTCGAAGTCACATGAAATAGTACTACAATTAAAGCGAAATACCAGCCGGATTTCCTATGCATTTATGCAAAGTGAGGTCTAATTGGGGCCCAGTTTTAATTTTTGCTGATTTGCATATGCTGCATAAGAAAGCAGGGTGTACGTAATGCGTTTCAAAAACCGGCCGGTACTTCGCTTTCAACAACAGCTTAAATTCAATAAATCCCCCATCCCACTATACGCTTATACTAATCAATATGAAAGAGTATTCCAAATACAAACGCTAAATTTGTTCTTCAATTTCAATGTCACACGAAATTCAGTAACTTACTCAGGCAATAAATAATAAAGTAGCAACAGTAAAATTCACAAACCTTCAAGCAAAACTCTCATCCACAATCCAGCTTTCTTGACTAAATATTCATTCCAAGCTCTTCGAATCCTTTCTTCATCATAATGTCGAACTTCACTCCAAGGATCGATAACGTAACGGTACCACTCGACTCTGTAACACAGCGAAATAAGTCAACAATATGGCTAGCCTTACAGCTTTACTTGCTCAGCATAAGCTGCGCTACTCGCAAAACTCACCTTCCGTCCAAGTTGAAGATACGCGAAAATCATTAAGAAACCAAGGGAAACTACACAATGTGAAGAAAGTATGCAGGTGGAAAGAAAAGTAACACCTGGAGTCCGCTAGCTAAGCTTTTTAGTTAGAGCTGCACAATATGTAAACTACATAACTAATGAACAATGCACTTTTACTCAGGATTCAGAACAGAAGGCATAATGTTTCTTAACTTAAACCAAAAAGTCATCGCTACATGTACATGTACACTACATACGACATTGTCAGTTCAAATACTGCCAAAACGAAACATCACCTAATATCCACCAACCTCGTTCATTTCCATACCATATCAGTCTCTTGAACCAAACAAAGGCACTGTGATCCAATACGAAGGATGTATGCCCAGAACAACCTCGTATGATGCTCGAACAGTTCTCCCTAAATAGCATTCATTAAAGAGTTAATGGTGCATTCAACTAGATATACCCCCAAGATAAACTTGACATCATCAAGAAATATTCCAAATACAAACGTTTATCGTTTGAGATCTAATGGCTTCAAACCCACATGAAACACTATCATAATTTCACAGTTACAAATGAATTATCTAAATAACGAACCTCAATACATCCGACCTTCCATTTCCATGACAGCATTCTCATTCTCGAACAATAAAAGGCCTCCTGGGATCCACATACAAAGATTGCCGGCAGCAACAACAATCTTAGACGTTATTTCGACCAGTGTCACCTAAAACAAATTTACTATATTTCATGCTCATTCAATTATATAACGCCCAAGAGATACTAAAATTGTTAAAGCGTAATACCGGCCGGTTTTTAAAACACATCGTGATCAACTCTTCTAATGTATTTATGATAATCACTCGAAATTGACTCGATTTTTCAATCCTAATTTATGCTCATTTGCATAAGAGCATACAAATGATGGTGTTTAGCCGATGTGTTTCAAAAACCAGCCGGTATTACGCTTTAAAGGAAGAACCAAATCTGAGAAAGAAGGACTAGTATTTCAATTATAAAGGTTTAGAGTACACACATAGCACATAGGGTAACCAAATGCAAACAAGACATAATTTGTTTCTGACATCTCATACAATCACTATAAATACAGCATGTTTCAATTCAACTCTATGCCATACAAAAACTGAGAAGTCAATAAAGAAACATTAAAAGCCAACGGACCTGATTCGTCCAGCTTCCTTCCTACAGATTACCAAGAAACGATCCTTGACACAAAAAGACACTGAGTTCCAGTGCAGAGACTGTTGGACCAGAACAGTATGCACGATGCTCGATCAGAGTCCCTAAATAGTCAGATAGTCACATTTATTTGATTACATTAAAGATTCCTATGATTCTGAAATTTGAAATACTTGGCTAAAGACAGAAAAGGACGAAAATTTCTATGACTAATCTATTACTGTTATCCCAAATTTCCTGTTGTACACAACGCAAACTGTAAGTCTGGAGCAACCACAAAAAATATTACAGGTCTTACAAAATAATAATAAAATAATAATAATAAAAACCAACCTTGACTTCAGATCTTCTCTCACTTTTCCATAGTCTCTCATCACTTCTTCTTGGATCAAGTTTCATGCATTCTTGAACAAAACAATTGAGTGCAGTGGGAATACGTACGAGTGCTGACCACAAGCAACACGTACAAGCTCAACCAGGCACCTATAAAGGGTTATGTATAACAACCTTCCATCTATATTCCAGTACCTCCTCCACTACGATAGATTGGAATTATTAGCAAAAGAGAGAAGTGAAGCTCAAACTTATTTCAAACACAAATGTGTATGTGACTGTGACATACGAAAATGGTGATATGTACTAGTGGTCACGTATCGAGCAATTACGTACCGCTGTCATAATAACAATTTCCTATAAGTACAGAACTAGCTTCGAATCTTTCTTTAAGCTACAGAGAATGTAACGCGCCCTCACCTCAGAAGAAACCCTCCATGAGTAAAGGGGCTTGCCAAAACATAAGAATTAAGAAAACTGAAAACATATATTCCCCAAAACACCACCAACCAATTTGTTTCAAGTTCGCGAATCTAGTCTTTCTCCATTCTTCAAAAGTGGCAGAACTTCTCAAAACATCACGCGAATATCGATCTCTTTTCAGCATTCCATGGAACTGAAGGATTTTTGTTATTGTTTGAGATAATCTATCGAAAACTACAGATCTTCGATGATGACGACTGAAAAATATGGAGGTTTAGGGCGCGTTCGGGATTGCGAAAAGAAAGAAAAGAAATCAAAAAAGTAGTTCGGGATGGCCGGTCGGAAATGTAAATCTTTTTCACAGTATATATAGCCCGTGGGCACAGAGACCACTTATATTTAGATATGCAGAACTATTTGGAGACAATTTGAATGCCTCTGTGCCCACGGGCTATGTGTACTGTGGAAAAGATTTTCATTTCCGACCGGCCATCCCGAACTACTTTTTTGATTTCTTTTCTTTCTTTTCGCAATCCCGAACGCGCCCTTACACTGACATGACATAACTGTGCGCCAAATGCCTCACACAAAAAGATGACAGCCACAGCTGGGCGGTGCAGAATTTACGGCCGGGCGCGAGGCGCCAAACGTACTTGTATACGGTAATATCGCAATTTCACGTTGTGACAACACAAATACAAGGTGCCAAATACTGCCACAAAAATTAACTTAAAATGTAGGCAGAAAATAAAATGTAACATAGTTGCCATAACCTAACCACACCTCAGCTCAGACGTCCGAAAGCAGATTAGACTCCAAACATTGGCATTGCGAGACAGAGGTGACCAAGCTCTGTGTGAACGCTTCAAACAACGTAGACGAAAGTGTGACTGAAACGAAAAAAATACGTAAATGACCTCTTGCACTTGCACTAGTTTGACAGTCTGACCGAAAAATCCTCCACGCAAAACACACAGTCGTGTACTAATTGGCTAATGCGGAAACACAGAGCAGTGAAGCACTTTAGACACATAATTCTTATGCGGCAATCTGTAAACTTTTCAAAACCGCTAACCGCTTTCCCTTACATAGCAGTCACTCAGTACAGTGGCGGTGTTTCAATTGCGGTGGTGCAGCAGCGCGGCATGATTGGTATTGGAAACATTTGTCATTCATCGCGCACCATAACAGGCGTATACTACAATACTACTCCCCGTGGCACATACTAATTGTATCGCAATTTCAATATCGCAATTTCACGCTGTGACAACACAAATACAAGGTACCAAATACTGCCACAAAAATTAACTTAAAATGTAGGCAGAAAATAAAATGTAACATAGTTACCATATCAGAAGTCCGAAAACAGATTAGCGGAAAAACCCAAACGTTGGCAGCGAGACAGAGGTGACCAAGCTCTGTTTGGGCTTCAACAAACAGTAGACGGAATTGTGACTGAAACCAAAAAATACAAGTAAATGACCTCTTGCGCTCGGCTGACACGAAAAATCCTCCGCGCAAAACACAGTCCTTTACTAAATGGCTAATACGGAAAGACAGAGCACTACCTTAGAAGTAGAGCACTTCAGTCATGGAGTTCTTATGCGGCAATCTGTAAACTTTTCAAGACCGATTTCCCTGCAGTCAACACAACCAGTATGCTGTGAAAGATTACAAAAACTAAGCTTACATGTAAATAAATACCTGCTAAACTCGGCTCTATAGGTGACGGATTCATGAAGTAAAGATTCTTCAACAAAAGAAGACCGGGGAATACAGTGCGGTTGTTGGACCAGAACAACACAGCACACGCTCAACCAGGTACCTTCTAAAAAGTCGCTTTACTAAGTTACATCCAGTTACATTCCGCGAAATAGAGGTTGAATGTAAGAATCATTGTAATCAATAATAAGCTAATTTTTACTTTTGGCTTTTGGTTTTAAAATGATCATATACAATTGTATTATTCAACGGTGATGCGAAACAATACAGAAACATACTGTACGAGATGCAAAAAAATCCCGCCTCACGGTTAGAATTATTTCCATAGGTGCAAAAAGTGTTTCAAACTTTGTTTCAAGCTACATCGAACGTCCAAAAAACTCAGAGTCAAAGAAAAAAGCAAACACCACTAACCAATTTGCTAACAGATCTCGAATCCACAGCCTCCAAACATTCCAAACAATAAACTGAGTGTCCGACACTATATTCATCTTTCCAATCTGAAACGTTGACTATTTGAGGAGTCAAAGAAAAAAATACTCTATTCGAATCCAGAGAGAAGCATATCGAGAAACCCTTAAGCTATTCACGACCGTTTTTTTCTACATACTGGTAAGGCAAAAAAAAAAAAACAGCTTTGCTTACAAACCGATCAATTCATGACGAAAAAAAAACAGCAATGGCTATGAAACAGTACAGAACTAATAAACTTCAGCCTGTGACATAAAACCTAACCTATACTTACGTACGTACATACCTGCTCAACTCTTCTTCTTGATTTCCAAAATGTGAACCCCCAAGATCGGCTTCATAGGTGACGGCATTTTCATTTCATAGAGATTCTTGAACATCGAAACCTGGGAATCTAGTGCAGGGCTGTTGGACCAGAAACAACCTGCACATCGCTCAACCAGTTCTCCCTAAAAAATCACTGCTTAGTAAATTAACATCCAGTTACATTCCCAAACAAATTACATTCAACTACATCCCACAGGAAGAGACTCGTAACAACAGGACACTTCAAACATCAAACGTTCCTATTTGCCTTTAAAAGCGGTCGTCATACGAAATGAACGATGATATGTAGGGGTGATACATAACACCGAAACATATCACCGTTTGATATGTATCGGTTATTACGGAATAATTGTGCATCCTTAATAACGACTTCCATAAGGCATAAGGACAAAAACAGCTTCGCACTTCGAATCTTGTATGAAGCATGCACAACAGAGAAAGTCCAAAGGAAATAGATTTCCAGGGAAAAAGAAACATCACTAACTTGTTCCAAGATCTCGTATTCGTATCCATTTTCCTTCAATCAGACATATAGTAAAAGGCGGTTTTCAAACATCAAATTGAGTTCCATCACTTTTCAACCTCCAATTATCATCGTCAAACGTCAAACTGCAAAGAAATTTGTCAATTTGCGATACCCTACTCAAAAATTCCAATCACTGAATCACTACAAACAAACAACAATTATTACAAAAAAGTAAGCACAAACAAATTCTCTCCGAGATAATTTTAGACACAAATAACTAACATATAGTTTGTAGTTTGTTCAGCGTACGGTACACTCTACTCCTATCAACGAACACAAAAACCACAATGTACAGTATACAGTACATCACTCAACCACCACAAATGATTTCAAAGTACAGAATACCATACATCAGCCTAACATATATAACGTTCAAACAACATAAAATCTTTGAAAGTTAACGAAAATTAATTTAAAGCGAAATACCGGCCGGTATTTGAAACACATCGAGTACACCAGCATTCGTATGCAGCTTATGCAAATGAACATAAATTAGACTAAAAAATAGAGCTAATTCGAGTAAATTAGCATAAATACATAAGTTTTCAGTTTTCCACGATGCGTTTCCAAAACCGGCTGGTACTTCGCTTTAACGAAAATAACGTAACAATTGGGAATCCCGCACTCTACATATTGCAAATGATAAAGTGGAAGTGCTACAACACATTCACGAAATTCGATGCAAAGGTGGTGAAATTAAATGTCTTGTCGCGTTTCTTTACATAATGTAAAACGACAGCCTTAATTGCTATAGAAATACCGCGCTCTCTGTGCGTGTTACAGGTATGTATACTAATGACAAGCTTATATATAATACGAATAAAATAAGCTTAATAACTACCTTCTCGTTCTTGACTCTCTCTCTCTCTCGGGACAACAGAAGGATGGATGTCTGCTAATCGATAAGTGGCGGTATCTTATCGCTGCATCGGGTTCCTCGGCTCGGGAGCATCACAGTTAAAGAAGTCAAACTGAACATCTGCATCTCGGGAATATTGTACTCTTGAACGACGGAAGTCACACATTGAAGACAGACGGAAACCTGAAAAAAAAAAACAAATATAAGAATTCGTCTATGTAAACTGTAAACAGTATTCTAGGAAAAAAACGATGTATGGGTGTGGACCAAATGTACGCCGACGCCGACTAGAAATGTGCAAATATTGAAATATCGCGCAAACTACCTAATTGCCCAATACCAGTTTTCTAAGTTCTAGATGTGAAATTAGCCGATTAGCCCCGAGACTCTAAGTTTAGTTTAGCATCTGCACACACACACTTTATAACCGCAAAAAGATCATATAACCATAAATTCATACCCTTTACGTGACTCTATTCGTCTGGTGGCGTAGTGACCTGGCTACAACTGTACTTCTGAGCAGGTCTAGACAAGCAGAAGGCTCTTCCACACAATCAACGCGAGATACGACACAGTATTCAGTCTGAAACAAACACTTATTCAAACAAAACGATAAGTACAATTACGCTAATACGCAAGCCGTGTTTGCATCAAAGATAACTACTATCTAGTCTAAAGAAACTCCACACGGTGCCGCACACCACCAATTCGGAAAGGGCGACGAGTGAGCTGAGCGGCGACTTGGCGCACGTTTAGGCGCGAAACCAGTGCCAAATATGCACCGATTTGAGTCTCCTTCCTATCTCGGACACCGCGCAACACCAAATTAGATACAAAGCTTAGTTTCGCACACTGCAATACTGAATACTGCAAACAGTTTCTTACCAAATAAGGCATCACATAACAAATCTTACCTGGAACCTGGATACAATATCTTCTGAGCACATCGGGAACCATATGAATATCCTTGCGCTCGCTGCTTCGGCCTGATAATTGATTCACGACGGGACGTCTCGAACGGCCTGACTCTTGACACGAAACCTAAAAGTATGTCTTACTAATTGAATATTGAATCCGCAACGTGCGTGAGTACACAATCACAATACCCACGGCAAATTCGCGTGCAAACCAATTGTAAGCTCAGCTCATGACGCATAACGCATATGCCATGTATCCTACGCAAAGTTCGGCACAGAGCGGAACAAATTTGCATAAAACACAGGTGAAACACTGAATATGATATGTTTCACAAACCAAGTGTCATATCACTTTAAAAAACAGTTTTTCAACAAGCGAATAGGAAAGAAATAATAGTTTCTCACAACAATAACATTAATACATTCGGAGATTCAAATAAGGCAAAGTAGAGGCAAAAACCTGCATAGTCGAAAGACAAGGTACAGAATATTACATAATGTACGCACCTTAACCTCCTCCATCGCATTTTCTGGCATTTATGTCTCCACCACAAAATATACAATAACCGTCTGGTAAATAAAAATAGACGTATAGAATCACAGAATAGTACCTGAAACCAAAATCAATAGAGGCATTCCTGGGCGCAGGCATTTCCAAACGCATGAAAAAAAACCAGTAACAAATTCGGAAATCAAATGAACGGCGCAAAGTATCAACACATGCAAAATCACACGAGAGCAAAACGAGTGCAAAGTGCAAACAAAATCACACGAGAGTAAAACCATACCACGGGAAACCGCAATAACTGCCAAAAGCGCAAAAAAAGTAGTTGACCCATCAACAAATGGCCGTTACAGAAGAAACCATCTGGTGACGGTTTTCGATGCAAGTTGTCACGAATTTGTAGGCCCACAAAGAATAGTGAACCATGTCGAAATAGGTTCACCCTATGAAAAACCACAGACCAAGCCCAGAGAAAACAAGCAAAAGCAAAACGACTAAAACGAGAGAAAACCAAATCACACGAGAGCAACACCAAAAAAAAAACACAACTCTCGGAAAAAAAACTCACACAATAGGATACCTTAAGTAAATACACGACTTCATAGAAGCCAAAGTATATGCTCCGGGGCAATTACATCTCGAAGGCGACCATTAAATATATCTCTGAAAGATTACAATTCTCACAAATCCACTACGAAGTGGGACTACGCTGAATAGGTGTAAATTCACTTGTGTAAATTAGTAGCTAGCAGAGTAATATCAAGTTGACTAATTAAAAAAAATGATCGGAAAACCCAAAATACAATACACAATATTCATAAAAAATAAAACAACTCACATATTACTATGGTGACTTCACTGAAGTCAAAAAAGCTCCGCGGAAATTAGCATCACGAAGAACAACAATATATAACTGAAAGGTTCATTTCAATAAGTTTCCCATACATACCCAATTACCCAAAACAAAAGTAGACCTAAATGTAAAAAAAAAAACGTAAAAAAAAAAAAAAAAAAAAAAAAAAAAAAAAAAAAAAAAAAAAACATTAAAGCGAAATACCGGCCGGTTTTTGAAACGCATTACATACATCTGCTTTCTTTTGCAGCATATGCAAATGAGCAAAAATTAGAATAAAAACTAGACCCCTCTAGCATAAGTACTTGAGATGCGCTTCAAAATCCGGCCGACATTTCGCTTTAACAAGTAAAAATAAGAAAAAAAAGTAAAACACCACCAACCTCAACTCAAAAGGCTTTCCAGTTAATCTGGTGCGCGATAAAACACAACACAAACATGACGACGTAAAGCGACGTCCTGAAATCTCTTCAATAATAATAACTTCTTCAATAACTTCAAAAACAAATTTGGGCAAATTAGCACCCGTCGTTGAAATACTCCACAAATACTAAAGCCGCGTAACATCACCCATACAAAAATACATCGTACTTACAATAAGCAAAAAAACCACTCAGTTAAATAAACTGAAAAAAACATTAAAATTACAAAAAAAAAAAACAAAAAAAAAAAAAAAAAAAAAACCCACCACTATAAAACAAGAAACACTGAAACACTCCATCGATGGCTGAGCAGTTTTTTTATTTTTATTTTTTATTTTTTTGGTAGCTCATACATCGTGGGAAAAACTGAAAATAACAAGTAATGGGACCAAAGTCAGCTGTCTGTCGCACACTAGTACACAAGGCAAGCGCAATCACAACGACATACGTATTCGTTATTAAACAACAAGACAATACTTGCCGACACTCAAATTCTAATTCTAACGTCATACGGTCATACAAGCCAATATATGACCCAAAAATACTAAGGACACAAGCAAAAACGAACAATTCTTACCTTAATAAACAAAATTATTGCCTCCGTGCTCGCTTAGACGAGGAACCAGAATCTGACGAGGGAGTACGACCTTAAAAAAACAGGTTCCCTACTCAATTCCGTCTGAAAGCCTTAGCAGCAAAGCTATGGACAAGTGGTATAAAGCGCCCAGTGTTAGCAGTCATTGGTCTCTGGTGTAAGGGAGCAGTGTTAGCAGTCATATTGAAAAGTTCGATTCTTAGCAATTGCAAAGCCTTAATGTCTTAGAATATTTTATATCCTCTTAAAATATTAATGTGTAGCGACCAACAGGTAAACGAACTCCAGTAAAGAAACGAGAAAGCTGCAGCATCAGTAGTAGCTATTGGAAATTAGCAATCTGACAATTGTAACTAGCAAATGTTGAATAAAACCTGATAATTATCAATCAATAAGTAACAATTGTCATTATTTAAAGCAAAATAGCGGCGGGTTTTTGAATCATATCGAGTATAACCGACATGCTCATGTGGCTTACGCAAACGAACGTAAAGTAAATTAGCATCAATACCATATTTTAATCGAGCGCGATTTCAAAAACCGGCAGGTAGTTCGCTTTTAACACCACAACTGAGCGTGTCATAAACGGAAAATAAAGAATTGAACTAGGAAAAAACCAACGTCTCCTGGCGGCCGGTTGTTGCTGGCCTTGCTGCTGCTGCTGTTGTGCTGGTGGAGCCGGTGGAGCGGCTCGTCGTCTCTGCGGCACGTTGTTGGATCCGTTACCTGCAAAGGAAAAGTATTAAAAATATTAATATCAAAATCAGGGAGCATTCGAGATGGACACTTTCCGGAAAAAAAAAGAAAAAAAAATGGTTCGAGAAGGACACCGAGAAAAAAAAATAATACATTCTAAATAATTGTCGAAAATGCAAATGTACCGCAATTGAAATAAAAATCAATCGACAATTTGCATGTGGGTATGCGTGGCAATTGCACTCTTTTCTGGTGGTCGATCTCGGACCAAAAGTTTTCTCTTTTCCGGATCTCGAAGTCTCGAATGCGCCTTAGTAAATCAGAGACCACAGATTATGTTCAGCACGTACGAGACGAGACTATCAAAGCTATGAATGTAAGGTCACAAAAAGGTTAAAAACAAACTTGCAATTGAAAAATAATACAATACTTTGCGCAACTCTTCTTCAACTTTTCGAATTTCCTATACTTTACTGTAAGATCGAGATTGGGGCATTAGCTATCGCCCTTGCGACATCAAAACATATTAGCGCAAAGAAAGGGACGCCCAACCAGAGTCCACTATTTAAGACACCACAATAACCCAGATATAAGGAACAATACAAAACCAATGAGTATACGGTATCAACACAGTATCTGTAGCAAAAAAAAAGAAAAAAAAAGAATCACATACCTGGGGCTTGTCCTTGTCCTTGCACAGGCTGAGCTGGTTGTCGGATGGCAACAGCTCGACGCCTGACAATGACGTTGGACGCTGCACCTGCAAAGGAATCGTTGAACGTTCCAAAAAACAGTAACAATATTTGCTAAATACGGGGTCAGATGCATAGATTATACTCACAACTTATAAAACAGTATTTGTAGTAAAAAAAAGCTCGCATACCAGGTCCGTTGATCGGGCCAGCTGGTGGAGCTGGAGCAATCGCATTCACCGGTGGCCTCGGCTGTGCGACTGGTCCTAAACATCATAAACTTAGCCTTAGTCCTACTAATTGAACTTACTGCTCTTTACTAAAATACTAATGGAACTTTTAGTCAGTAACACTTATGGTAACGATATATAGCCAGGTAAGATAAAGGCAAAAAAAAATCACAAACCAGCAGGCCTGATGTTGGGCTGAGGACGAGCGGGAGGCACGGGAGGTCCGGGAGCTGGCACGGGCACAGGAACGGGAGGAGCGGCTAAAAGTAATCAGTTAGACGTTTTCTGGCTTTTCTTATCTTTAGCTACTGGCCCGTATTCTTCGTTAACACAGCAAACAAACAAATATACATGAAAGATACAATAGAACATAACTAAACCCGACACAATCTCTGATATACAGTATACCCGACGAACCGTAACTATATGTACGCCCCTAAACTAAACAACACAGGTGTACTGTACGTCGCACGTAACCTCCTGATCGGCCTGACCAACTCCGGAAATCATTACAACAAACTTATACGTAATTTGGTGAAACATACCGACCAGGGCCGGAGTTTTTTTTAAACGCCTACATTTGCGCAAAACATAGCGTTCTTGGCTGCATGCTAATCGAAATTTTCTCAACATGAACAATGTAATGTGATGAAAGAAAACTTCTTCGGAACCAATTTAAAACGAACGTCTATATTTGTGTAAAACATAGCGTTCTTAGTCCCATGTAACACATCCAAATATTACCAACAAGGTGTAACCATGAGGAGCAAGCAATAAAAAAAACCTTTTTGAGAACCAGAGTTAAAATATATACATTTGTAAACATAGCACTTAGCCCCATGGTACCATCGAAATTGTACCAACATAAGGAAGAAATCAATGAAAATAACTTACCAGGGGCTTGGGGTTGTTGTGGAGCTGGTGGGTTCGGCAGAGCTGGGGCCTGGTGGAGGTGGAACGGTGCTGGAGGCGATGTGGCGTCGGCGTGCAGGAGAGGATGCTAAACAAACAAGAATGAGATAATACTAAGCCACGACAGCGAGGCGTGAGCGGAGGTGGTTCGCCAAATTTTCTCTATTTATGGTACGTTTCCGAGAAATTCCCATACCGACCACCGAGCTTCTCATGCCTAACATTCTGACCGGAAAGTCTTCGTGCTCAGTTTTTTTATAGAAAACCATTGAAATACATGAATGTACAATTACACTTGTAAGTTACCTACAAGTGTACAAGGCCTCAATAAAATATAAAAATCAACATCAAAAGTACTTACGAGGTGGTCATTCTCCGCGTCCATCTCCGCCGCCGAGTCGCACACCAACCTCCAGAACGCCGGGAGGTTGGCGACCAGCACTGCCGACCGAGCAGAGTTGTGCAAGGTCGGCGAGTACTTATCGCCCAACTAAAATACAAAGAATTAGACTTGCAATTATAGAGAAACTCTGGTAACAGGAAAATTAAGTAGTAAGTCAGGAAACACAGATTTATATCGGCTCTATTTACCTTTAGGGGTCCGAATGAGAAATAAGGGTCCGAAAAAATATTAAGGGTCCGAAAAACTTTTAGGGGTCCGAAAAAATATTAAGGGTCCGAAAAACTTTTAGGGGTCCAAAATACTTTTAGGGGTCCAAAAAACTTTTAAGGGTCCAAAATACTTTTAGGGGTCCGAAAATGCAAGAATTTGGAAAATTTTATTTTCATGCCCTATTAGGCTCCTTTCATGTTTTTTTCCGCGTTTCCATCATTTTTTTGGCATTTTACACTTGCTGGGACGCGATTTTTGTTTATTCCTTTTTTTTGCAGAGGAACAAATTTGACGTGTCTAGCTTCATGTCTTTTCCTTGTTTATTACTAGTTGGATCTTTCTTTGTTTACAACTATTTGCAGGGAGTATTCTAGTTAGTACGGCCTCGTTAGTTGTGTGTCTTTTACGCACATTCCGCATACCGTCGACAAGAAAGTGCAGGATCTGTTACCGTTACTTGTCTAAGAAGATCGAAAGCACTGATGTTTCTACTGCGGTTCCTTTCCCGGTGATTATGGGCGCGTAGCGTATAAGACAAGCAGCCTTTTTGGCGGTTAAACGACAAGTTGCGAATTAACACTGTGGCGACAAGCTTTGGCTGTGTTGGAGGTTTCGTTGAAATGGCAAGATCGTTGGTAGATTATGGAGAAGTGAACGTGAGGGACAACCTGTATGCATATTGTGATGATTGATGCTCTCATTGATCTGCCCGAGATCAACACCTACACTATTGCTCAATATGTAGTAGGTGACGACGATGCGGACGCCGGAATTGAGAAAACTGTGAATTTCTTGGCGATGTACTCTCCCATAGCTAACAAGAGGAAGTGCCTAGCTTGCAACTCGCATATGACGCTTAGAAGGATAAGTCTCGTACGGAAGAAGAGCCCTAAGCACCGGTACGGAACGTCCGCTGACCACCTGCCAAGTTACATAGATCAGTATATGTAACTTATAGTTTAGGAGATACAATAGAAAAGAAAAGATTTTTTAACCATTTGATGTATGAAATTGGCTTGTGTTCCCTGTGTAACGTTACTGAAGGACTAATAAAAGATCTTGTTCCCTTGTTCGTATTATTTCAAGCTCACATTGCGTATATGTCCACACGGAAGATACTTTATAGAATAGAACAGGGCAGCTGAGTCTCGGAAAAAAAAAGAGAAAGGGAAGCTTACTGGGCCGATTTGGCGTGAAAGGAGCCGAATAGGGGATGAAAATACAATTTTCCAAATTCTTGCATTTTCGGACCCCAAAAAGTATTTTGGACCCTTAAAAGTTTTTTGGACCCCTAAAAGTATTTTGGACCCTTAAAAGTTTTTCGGACCCTTAATATTTTTTCGGACCCCTAAAAGTTTTTCGGACCCTTAATATTTTTTCGGACCCTTATTTCTCATTCGGACCCCTAAAGGTAAATAGAGCCTTTATATCATACGTGAACTACATCAGGTTAAACTACAGAAAGCATTGTATGGTCACCAAATGACCGTACAACTACAACCCATAATATATAAAAGTACTTACCCTCTTCAGCGCCGACTTGGCCAGTCCCAGCTCCTTCGTGTTCCCCAGCTGGCCTCCAGCAGTTGTGAGGTAGCAATGAGCTACCATCAACAACTGCCGCAAGCCCCGCGCAGCCCGACACTAAAATAACAATAAATGAAAGAATAAGAAACAGCAATTTATTTCCGTGTACAGGTGTTTCGAGCATAAAACTCAACCAAAAGTGATAAAATGCTCGAAATGAGATGCTCGAAACAACTATGCACGAAAATATACTCCTAGGGGAGCCTCCAATCCCAATGAACAAGAATAGTCGACCAATTCCAATTATCAATTGGTCATACAACGAATTCCACATTCCACCGTTCCACGAATCTATCCAATCAAGGGACAATGTTATTTAAATCAAATAAAGCAAACTAATTTATCACTTAAGGTCAAAGGCTAAAGTTTAAAACAAAGAGGGAAAGGTTCAGTCAAATAAACGTTAGCAATTACGAACTAATTATAAAGAAAACAAATAATCGTGTAATTATCAATTATCACTTACCACGTCCCCCTGGAGCGCCCCTTGATGGAAGAGGGCGCGTGCCAGGAGCCCACCTCGAGCCGACCACACACCATAAAAGGTGCGATCGGCGTTGAGGCAACACTCCACGGGGTCCGTGTAGACTCGTGCCTAAAACATTGGGTGAAAGTTGGTGCGTAACAGTACGCATTAACCACCCCCGGATTGACTTTGACCACGTCCGGGAGCAAAAAGCAAGGAAGTGTTCAGCTTAGAATGAATTGGCATCGGCCTGTAAGATACTATGAAAACCAAGTGAAAGTGACTCGAATTTCATCGAAAACCACCGTAAATTAGTCATCAAATGGCTATGAAATAGCCACAATTTGGTGATGGGCCAACGACGGACTCAGTGGTTTCATTCGGTCCCCAAATCCAAAACATGCGAATCGGACTCAGTATCAGATACCAAACAACAACATGAAAAAATAACAAATACCTACCCGGCTAAACTCCGCCGAAACGTCCAGGAGCCCCAGGTGGTCAACCGGGGCCCTGAGCAAAGCCTGGCGGGCAAGCCGGGGACTCTGCCGAGCCGCTCCATGTCCTCCCTGTCCTCCATTAGCTCCGTTGATCATCGCCATATTGATTTGACGAATCTAAACAAGGTGGAAATTGGCGTGCAAGCTGCAACGTAACGGCGTGCAAGCGGCAACGTTACGGCGTGCAAGCGGCAACGCTACGGCGTGCAAGCGGCAACGTTACGACGTGGAAAAACGTTACGAGTCGCTGGGTAGGGTACTAGCGTAAGTGAACTTTGCACCCTGTAAGGCCACCGTTTGCATGCGAACTTCCGACAGTGAAAAGATAGCATTAAGTGAATGACCAATGAAATGACATACGAAAACAGAACGCACATAACATATATACGACGGGAAGTACGTAAAATTCCAACGGATACTCATGGTAGTCTAGAATGTCATGTAAGATACGAGAACGCAACGCACACAAAATACATACGACGGGAAGGCTATAAATCTATGCGTAAAATTACGCATCAACCATCTCCGGATTGGCTTTGACCATCTCCGGAGGCAAATGCACATATATAGATTTGGGTGAAACGTATCAGTGGTAATTTACGGCTCGACTCTCAACTAAGCGACCATCTCCGAAATTACGCATGGAAATTATAGCCTGAGTACGTGAACTCGTAACGAATATTCATGCTAGAATCTAGAATACCAAACCACATACTCAACCAGACGATAACTAAGCTAATGCAATAGACATGGATACCAACCAGTGACACTAACTAAATGATACACTACAGTAATGCAAGAAAGATAGAACCACTTCTCACAATCATTCTCAATTATCAAAGATAAACAAGGACAAACAAACCACCCACGACATCGACATCGACATCACAAACAACATAACAACTGGATAAATATCACTTGAACGTTAACAACAATAAATTTGACCACACACAGAATAACTCAGTAACAAATACATTTATTTCACAACGACAAACGACATACACAGTACATCAATCTACAATGACACTATGCAACACAGGTGTAACATATCGAGTTGACAAGAATCACGCAGTAACAGTATAGCAATACAGACAATAACAACAATAAATAATGTATATGTAACACAGTGCATGACAACATTCATACAAGCACGCCTGACGCCGTAGACAATGACAACACAGTTATATTAACTTGTCACAGTACTGGTACTCTACCTAACAAACTCACAAACACAAATCACACGACACATGACCAAAGTAATATAACTAATAACTCAAAAGAATGGGTATGGGTTCTAATCAGAGTCCACAGGCAACTCACAACAACATACACTGAATGTGAAACAACACTAAAGCGAAATACCAGCCGGTTTTTGAAACGCATCGAATACCTTTGCTTTATTATGCATCATATGCAAATGAGCATAAATTAGAATAAAAAATAGAAACCAATTCGACCTCACTTAGCATAACTGCATAATAATGCTGATATTTGAGATGCGTTTCAAAAACCGGCTGGTATTTCGCTTTGATAACTATCAACAATTCACAAATGAAACTCTCATCGGAAAGCGGAACACGACATAAGACATGACCACGAACATACCAACGGACACAACTTCGATATAAGAGCAAGGAACATGATACGAAAAATAATAACTAAAAATACAAAAGAAAAAGTATAGGAATACTTATCTCCATTGAGATCGATCCACTCAGCCTTCATACGTCCAAAGCCAATAAACACTCCGTCCGTGCCCTTGATTTGATGAAAAATGAAGAATCCTGAAAATAAAAGTTGAACATGAACAATTGACAGCCCCAGCCCGAAATTCTCTAAACATCTTAGTCCACACTGTGAATATAAATCTATTCGCTTATATTTGGTCATGTATAAGCGCTACACTTGAAACATAGCACCAAAGATTTGTTTTAGGCGGCTTAATGGAAAACTCCGCACAAACTTATCAATATGTTTCAATTGAAACATTGCGCAAGTACACCAAGTCAGATGTTTGTGTATACCAACTCCTAACATTAATTCTCTATATGTTTCACTGGAAACGATGTCGAGTAAGGCCACTAGGCCACTTACGCTTGGACGTAAACCGCATTTGATTATTTACATAATTCCATAAAAGATTTCACTAGGAATGTTCGGCTAAGCCACTTGCGCTCGGGCACAAGACCCCTATTAATTATCTATATGTAATGAAACATTGCCCTAATCAGCCTAATCTAATATTTTCAAGTGAAAACTCTTATCGGTTATGGTTATGCAAGGAAAGATCTCGGCTGTTCATGACGAACACGAAGCAAGTATCTAGTTAGCGGCATCGAAAATAGCAAGTATCTAGTTAGCGGCATCCAATAACGATCAAATAGTTGAACAACAATACGAACGAGCCGACCGACATCATCAGGCATATTAAATCCATAAAAGGAAACATGAACCTCAAAACTCACAATGACATCGTTCATCCGTCTCCGTCATCGTGGTTTATCCGTTTATCCGTTCCTCCAATCGACCGTCCTCGCAGCGGGAGGCATTGATCAAACTCTGCAATGTATATAAGTTAAGCCACGCATAAACACTTATCGATTACCTACATCGATTACCTACATGTAATGAAACATTGTACTGAAAAATTCGAGAGCTGAGACCGAGACACTTGCGGCTGGGTATAATAGCAAATAGCTAGCAAGCGGACATGGTACCCAAGAACCAAGAACGGCCAAGTGGTTAGACAACATTACGGTCCGCCAATCATCACACACATTAAACCATAAAATGAATCTCTGAAAACAAGACTCACCATCTCCAATATTGTAGCATTGTTGTTTGTCGAAAGACCCTCCCCAAACGCAACTCCAATACTTCAAACAGTATTCAAGGGCAGGCGGCAGGGATCAACTCTGCAATGTACTATAAAAAGCATGTGATCATTAATTAGTGATTAGCCCAAAAATCAACTGTATCACTAATCAAATAAGGTACAAATTCCATATTCCACCTACCGTATCCAGTGCCCGAATCATCAGACGTGCGTGGGAGTGGATGGTGTTGCCGGGTCGTCTGCGCTCTCTTCACTTCCAGAACCAGAACAGGCCAACTGACGGCCCAGTCGCCAGTCGACCAGGGAACTGGCGACGAACAGACCTCCACCACGAGCCGCGAGCGATACCGTACCGATACCTACATTTCAAAATAAAGGAGCGTTCGAGACACGGAATTCTGAACAAGAAAAAAAACAGAGTCCAAAGAGCAATTGGCAAAGTTCATCCTACATATTAAAACCTATTGAAAAAGGACATGGCAGGTCTGAAGTTTGAGTTCGATTTCCGTCAAACCCAGCAAACGAAGCTTATGACAATGATAATTGATAATTATGATATAAAACGCAAGTATCCCAAAAATCAAGAAATAGAGCAGAACAGTGCAGATGCACGCAAAGTAAAGAAAAAAGTCAAATACCTACCTGATCCAACGTCCCCATGTCATGTCCCAAATCCCATCCATAATTGTACACGCTTTCATATGACCGGCAACTACTAGTGTGTCTTCCACACATTTCATTCCATTCTAAACAGATGAAAATAAACTATCATGGTCTATAGTCTATAGTTAAGAAAGAAGAAATCGCAAGGCATAGCGCATAGTCGATGAATGAAAAATCAGAATCAAGACAGGCAAAAAAAGGACTGGATAAACCTGTAAAATACAAGCAAAAAAAAGATTCCAAATCCTTAGCTATGTATTCTTCAGTAACATACGTAATGTCACATGTCACATACAATTCACTACGCACACATCACATAAACAATAAAAATATCTAAAATTCATAGATTTCATTGGTCAACATATACTACATTACTACTTGGATAAATTAGTTGCGGTTTTTGGATGTAGAAACGTACCAAAAAACCGATCACGTGGGTGGACAAATGGTAGGATTCCAACAACAATCATAGAACATGGTAAAGAACAATGGTAACCACAAACCACATTATTTTATGTGCAGCTCCCTTTACCTCGTCGTCACACGGTCGCGCTGGGTGGTTATACATATCTGGCTGGGCAGAACGGTCTGTATCATCTGGAAATAAGCATTGCCATAAATTGCTTGTCATGGAGGAGGAGGATCAAAGATGAACAATATGAATACACCATTTGAACGGACACATAATTGCCCCTCAACGCGAACAAATAAAATTAATAAAACCGACGCGTTATTTTGTATGGCAGCCTGAGAACGAAAAATGACTCCCAGGGGAGCCGCAAGTTAATTGTTATTACTCACAAAACCGATACAGAATTTGGTGTTTTAAAACCTTTAATGCATAAAATGGCACACTGTCTTCAACTCACCACCTCAACGCTAGTAACTTCCCATGTAGACACTCACGAGAACAACACGAAACGCTGAAGTTGACGTTGACAACAGCTCAAGTTCGCAACGCCAAAGATAAAGCCTAAATTTAACCGAAAATAAGATCAATGACAAGTGACACACAAAGCATGTTAATGCTCAAATGCACAGAATGGTATCCGTCAGGCTAGGACAGCCAAGTAATTGTCATGTGAAAACGAATCAATCAAAAAGTAACATTGCCCACAGCACACACATACAGACAAGCTCCGATTTTAAAAAACGAAATAAATAATGAATAGAAATAACTGAAAAATTATCAGTTCACACCTCTTTATATTGCAAATTTACAAGACATCGGTGGACTTAATCCTTAATCGACTGCACAGACTGCACTGTAATATTGACAGACCATTAGCATTCAGGTTCAATCGAGGTGTAGAGTATATCTTCGTCAACGTCAACACTCATATCTCTGGACAGGACGGCCGGGCCCGGACAACCGATTCACCGAAAGAAAACCTTCCTGAAATAAAATGAACATGAAACTATGGAAAGCAAGAAGGAAACATGGCCCGCAACGAACTGCAGACAACAATGACATCGAGATTTACACAGTGAAATGAACAAGGTATCGTAGATAACACTGCAGAACCGCGCATAATGTCTTTGATGAATACTTTATTCAGTGCACACCGAAGTAAAGCGGAAAATGTATCCCACCTGCAACAGCAACATGAAATTCGCAACTCATCAAAAGCTGTCTTTGAGACCCAAGCTGTCTTTGAGGTACATATGAATACTTTATTCAGTGTACAACGAAGTAAAGCGAGCGGTAAATGTATCCCACCTGTACCAACCGGGATATACCACAGTTGGACACGATTCAAAATGCAGAATGGCCTCAACGCATTGCTCGTGCACATGAAGTACGATGACAAGCACAAATAAACAAACTATATTATACTAATCTTTTCTGTAGGCGAACAAAAAAAATTTATAAAAATGGCTTTCTACACTATACGATGTAACTACGGTTGTTAGAGAAAATTTAAATACCCGCTGGAATTTCCTGACTCTACTGTATGCCGCGAGTTTGAATTTGTTTTTAGAAATCCGATTCGGAATATAAATACTTTATTGCGTTAAAAAGGCAACAACAAAGCGGGGGGGGTGGGGGGGGGGGGGGGGGGGGGGGGGGGGGGGGGGGGGGGGGGGGGGGGGGGGGGGGGGGGGGGGGCGAGAAAAAAACAAAAGAAAAGGAAAATAACAACAAAAACAACAAAACAACAACTCAACAATAAGCATAACACGGATACACAATAACAACAAAAAACGAACAGAAATTACTATGAACGAATGTTTCTAATAGACCTCTCATACAAATCTACCAGGTCCATTTTACCTATCCTTTCTTTAAAGGCATCAACAGTGCTCAATTTTACCAATTCGTCAGGCAACAAGTTCCACATACGAGTAACCCTAGGCTTAAAAAAATATAAGGACTGATTAGACCGAATAGACTCTTGAAGAAGCGCAAAGGAGTTACCATTTCTGCGTGACCTGCCATTCATTGTGAACATACCATATAACATTGGATGTGAATGAAAACCTCGAACAATTTTAAAACACTCAACGAGATCAATCATAATACGGCGGTGTTGAAGAGACGTGAGACCAAAAATTTCAAGGCGATCGGAATATGATAAATCATTGTACATATCATAATCTACCTTTCTCAAAGCACGTTTAGTAAAACGACGTTGAACCTTTTCTAATAGATCAATTTCAGCCTTGATATAAGGAGACCAAACAATGGTAGCATACTCTAACAAAGGCCTACAAAACGAAATATACGATTTACGGTAAACATCAATACTTGGATGGACAAAAGTACGCAAGACACGATTACAAACTTGAGATGCATTTGAGACTATACGTTTAATATGGAGTTTAAAGCTGAGATCGGGAGAAAAAAGGACTCCGAGATCACGTACACAATCAGAAACTTTTGGGATGGGCACATTGTTTAAACGGAGAGGAAAGTCCATAGAAGTACCGGTAGCTAGTCGCTGACATTTGGATTCAGAAATAGTCATCTTCCATTTCGTTGCCCAGTTAGCGATGTTAACAAGCTCTGATTTGAAATTATTGAAGGCAACGAAAGGTTCTGACTTCAACATAACACGAGAAATTTTCACATCGTCTGCATACATAACAATTGAACTATCACCGAGAGAACATTCGTCAATGTCATTAATATAAATTAAGAAAAGTAAAGGTCCTAAAACGCTACCTTGCGGAACGCCACTATGACAAGAATAAATATCAGATAAAGTACTACGATACCGAACCTGGAATGTACGATTTGACAAATAAGAACTAATCCAGTTGCACACGAGTTCAGAGACACCGTAATTTCTAAGCTTGTGCAACAGGTAGCGATGATTTACAACGTCAAAAGCCTTAGCAAAATCAATGTAAACACACTCTACTTGTTCATGAGATTCTTTCGCAGACAACCATTCATGTAAACATAACAGAAGTTGGGAAGTTGTACTACGACCCTTAAGGAAACCATATTGATTTAAAGACAAGAAACCATTCAATTGCATGTGACAAGTAAGCCTAGATTTTACAACTAACTCAAAGAGCTTACAAAATGATGATGTGAGAGAAATCGGGCGGTAATTTAGGATTGACGTCTTGGGTGGTTTTTTTGATAATGGGGAGACGAAAGCATGACGCCATTCCCTTGGAACCTCACCCGTAAGAAATGATTTGTTAAAAAGTTTACAAAGCAACGGAATCAGTACAGACCTAAGTTGCAAAATAACAAACGAGGAAATACCCTCTGGAGTAAGAGATTTCTTTGGGCTTAAATTCTTCATAGCATTCTCAACGGAACAAATAGTGAACAGTTCATCCTCAAAAGGCTCTATTACATTTTTGCGAGCTAAAGGAGGAAGAGGACAATCGTCATCTAATAAATAAACAGAATGAAAATACTTAGCAAAAGACTCAGAGATACACTTATCATCAGTTAGAAACTCACCGGGACAATCCGGATTTTCGAACCTTCGGGAGATTGCCATTGGGTCCTTGGTCTTCGAATTGAGATACGCGTAGAATTGCTTGGGATCATTTGAAGAGACAGCTCTACGCTCAATATTTGATTCAAATTTTTTACAAAGAGAACGATAGCGCTTGTCAGACCGTTCAAACCTTTCTTGGCCACCGGGTATTTGAATTTGTTCCAAATCACTTTCGACACGCGCTTTCGCCCTAGCAATATGAGAAGGAACACACATGCGAGGCAAATTACTAAAATCGAATGAGTCCGATGGAAGGGAAAACTCGAGAGAACATTTGATAATATTTAGAAGCAAATCATAATCATCCTGAATTGAGGTATCTGGAGAACAAAAACGATGAAAATCAGAGGACGCAATTAAATGCATGGCTTTTTCAAAATCAGCAGAGTCAAAATTCACATTTTTAACGGTTTTGTTTTCTGGCGGTAAAGCAACAATAATATTGCAGGTCACGCTGTAATGGTCGCTTTTTCCAACAGGAGAACACAACTGAATATTTTCAACAATGTCTGGAGAATCTGAAAGAACAACATCGAGAATGTAGTTGCTTCTAGTAAACGTAGCAGACAAATTAAGAAAATGCAAATTATTAAGCATGAGAAAATCTTCTAACAACGAACAAAATGTACCAGTAAAGTCTAGCGAATCATCCTGCACATAAACCCGAAAATTCCAATCACCGAAGAAAACATTCGAATCCCTAACTAATAAATGTTCTTCTAAAAAATCGAAAAAGGCCGAAGTTTCAGCTAAATTGCAATCAGGGGGACGATAACACAAAAACAAACGCACAATGTCGGAACTGCCATGCAAATCAACAATACATATGTTTGTACGCTCAACTGTACCAATAAACACGCTAACGGAAGGTAAATTTCGATCAATCAACAAAGCACAACCACCACCACGAGCATCGTCAGAACGGTCACTACGATAAATACAGTAATTATTAGAGGGGTCTAAAATACCAGATGAATCAGAGGATGACAGCCACGTTTCTGAAATACCAATAACAGAATATAACTTCTTACGAGTCATAAGTTCAATTACATACTTCCTATTATGCCTGCGAGATACGGCTGAGTGAGCATTAAAAGAAATACAAGATAATTTGTCAGAGACAGCCGGATCTTTTAGGTGATTTGGGGAGAGGGTGGAATGCGGAAAGAAGTGTTCGGATTGTTATCCAAACACTGCTTTTTGCATACCATAGATGGGGGCCTAGTTGGAGTTTCCATAAGGGAAACCTCCCGTTTTTGGAGCCGATTGACTACGGCGGCATATGTGGGACCAGAGTCCCCGAGAAAATGAATATTATTGTTAAGGGCCCTAAGCCTAGAAACACGGTTACTAAGCGGAGTTGACTCCAGAATACGAGTCTCCTTTGAAGGCGTGCTGGCCACAGGAACTTCACGGCCGTCTTGCACGAACGGCGCAGTCACGTCGGGGTCGGCGACATGAGGGACAGCATTATCGAGCACGCGCTCTTCGACGTCCATCACTTCATCGGGCACGGAAGATATACCAGAATGATTGCCGGGTGGGTGGGAGGATGGATTTCGCGGGCTTGGCGACGGCTTCTTGGGACGAGGGGAAGGCTGGTTCTTGTAGGCCATACGAATACGGACATTCCGCAGGTGTACATGGAGAACAGTGACACCCATACTCTTGAATGAAGAGACGAAGTTTCGCGACATATGACTGTTGCAGAGCAAAACTTTGACGGGGCGAGGGCGAGTAAAAGAATAAACGCCCATCCGGTAGACTTGAAGAACTTTCCCATCCAGACCATAGGAGCCCATGATAGAAAACAGCTCACTGATGTCCGCGTTACTTCTCATGTCCGGAGTGAAATCAGGATGAGGCTGGACTTCCGGGATTCCATAAATGATAACGGCATGATCGGGGTTATACGGAATGGAGAAATCCGAATTTACCTCAACAGGGGCCGTGAGCTTCGGCACAACATTGGGAACAGCACGAGGGTGGCACGGAAACGGTAACGGCATTTGAGCAGCAGGGCGACGAGAACGGCGGGGTCCTTGAACATTCCAATCCATCCTCCTCCACACACAGCTACCCAGAGTTGAGTCGTTGACACCTCAAACTTGGGTAATTAAACCGACCGATTAAATCCGACCGACCGATTCATCCACGCGCCACGCCTACTTTTGGTGCTACTAATAGAGTATTTATCTCGCACTTTCGCACGCGAGAATTCGCGAAAGTGCCATCCATCTCGAAAAGACCGAAAGTGCCGCGTTTTCGTGGAAGGACTATTAAATTTAAAGGTGTATTGAGCGGGAATTATTTTTATCATTGTTATTCCGGAGTTTTTACTGCAAATTTAAATTGCCGCTAGCCATTCCAAAAAAATGCGGCACTTTCGGTCTTACTGTAGGTCACCTTCAAGTAAAGGAAAACACACAAAAATTTTTCGAGATGGATGGCACTTTCGCGAATTCTCGCGTGCGAAAGTGCGAGATAAATACTCTATAAAGTTGGGGGGGCCCAGTCAAAAAATGGCTTTATAGGGGGCGTGGCCTAATAAAACTTCACACATAGGTGTAATAGACCAAGCCTGATCGATTGCAAGTAAAATTAACGATCTAGGCGATTATCTACTTATTCATTTTCGCATTTTCTTATAAATCGTTTTCGAAGGCTCCGAACCCAATAAAAGTCATTACTCATTACTATGGTAAATCGTGTTGCTCAAGCTGATTGTTTCTTTTGTCATCCCTCTAAACTCAACAAAACGGTGCTCGCACAGAATGAGGAAGGCGCATCCCAATTTTTCTTCAAGTGCACAGGCAAGGAAAACGAAATAATCGGAGACGCCACAGAAAAACCGTCATTGGTCATTAGTCCATCAACAATTGGGTTTTCCCGTAAAACACCATCTGGCGACCGATTCATGACTGGTTCTTGACCATCTGATGACGGTTTTTGATGAAACTGTGTCAAGAGTTGGTTACCAAACGGACAAGCCCATGAAAAGCTAGTGAACCGTTACAAAATGGGTTCACCCATTGCCTGTGTGGTCAGATTCTGAACTAACGATGCTTCTCATGAATAGCAGGCAAGGACAGTAAGTCAACTAAACGGTTCAGCGACACAGTTTATGATTCGCAATTGTATAGTTGATTAAGAGTGTGCTAGAACCAAATTTGACTCCAGTTGGGTCACTTGCACTATTTTTCAAAAAAATCAATAAGTCACGGTGACTGATCGATAAATTTGCCAGAAATCAACTGGGCATGGTCTATTACCCACTATGTGTGAAGTTTCATTAGGCCACGCCACCTATAAAGCCATTTTTTGACTGGGCCCCCCCAACTTTAGTAGCTTTGTTTCGTGTTGCTTTGTTTCGTGAATTTCTGTGTGTATGTTTGTTTCTTAATTAATTTTGCATGTGCTCGTTATTCCCACGTTATTTATTTCATTTGAGCACACTTCTCTATCTTTTACACCTAAAAATCCGAGCAAATGTGAATACAACTTTATTCAGACATACAATCATCACACATAGACTTAAGCATGTAGAATCCAGGGTCCCGTTTGCTCTCGAAGTCGGGGATCTTCATTTTTAGCTCCAATCCAAGGCGGTGTCTCTTAGCCGATGTGTCCCATAGAGTGAAGTAGACGGTAGAAGACGGCACAGAAGATAATACAGAGCGAAAGGTCCGTCCTAAGGCTAGGCAAGGGGAGCGCCTTAACTTTATTCCCGACGCCGTGGCATGTTTGCAAGATGGTAGCACTGGGCGGGATTCGAACCCGGGTCGTATGGGTGAGAGACGAGAACTTTGCCAGTGAGCCACGACGCCCCCCTAAGCCACACGCCCCCCAATGAAATCCAAATTTCGCTTGTTTTTCTCCTTAGCTGCTTTCTGCTTCTTATTCTTTATATTGGCCCATATACGGTTTTGATTCTTAACTGTCTTCCTTTATTCCTTCACATTTTACAGCGTTTCTTTCCCTTTTCAAAAAAATTGAAGGATTATAGGATAAACTCTACACGCTTGTTTTTCTTCTCGAAACGTCTCGAATCCTTAATTATGTTTCCTTTTCACTCAGTGTATTATTCGATCTTTAGGTAGACTCTTAAGTGTGAATGTGGACTTGGTTGGAATTGCGCAGTCTTCGCAACCTGAGGGTCGTCTTGCGTGCTGTATCTTTCGATAATGTAAGTTGTATGCTTATCCTTTGTATATATGTTTTTTTTTTCTAGATAAACTATCCAGCAGCTTTGAAATGCAGCGCGAATTTTGAGTTGCGAGGGAATTTTCGATTCTGTTTTGACTGTATGTATGATATGTTACTAATACTGATTTTCAACCTGGCATGATTGATGGCGCCTTCCGACGAAGACTGGTGAGAATTGAATTGGATCGCCACAAAACACCGTGAAGAGTTGAGGTGAGAAGTCGTATCATGTCTTACAATGATGCTGTGCGCTCTCCGCCTCTAAAATCTTTTTAATGATTTTGAAATAAGTTTACACACGGGTTATTTCCTTCTCCTCTTATTTGACAAGTGTGTCCTTATCTTCATGTTTCCATGATCGCTAATGTTGACATTCGGCGCTCAGTCACTTTACTCTTCCAGCTCGACCGCCTTTCACCTTCGCCGCCTTCGCGTCAGTTTCCCGTCCGATGATGGACAACAAGCTGGCGGACTCAACGGACGAGTAACCAGGTAAGTCAAGCAATGACTCGGTAAAAAAAAATGAGCGCATCCCAGACGGGAGGGCGACTTGGACAGGACTCCTCCTGAAAGGAGTTTCCTGGGTGGACAAAGGGTAAGTGAGGTAAGCTCTGGTCCGCAGGCCAGAAGTGCTGGCCCGGGTCTGGCGCGGGCCTGACCCGCGACAAACGGCGAACACGAAGGGAGGCTGGCGTCATCGTGGAGCGGCAGGACGGGTGCGGCTTGTGGAAGAGGGGGTGACGAAGAAACTGGACCGGAGGAGAGGAGGTTAGTTGGCGGGCCATTGTGGTGGGTGATATGTATATAAGGACGCCACAATGGACGTAGTAGGGGGTGTTCACTCTAAGGCAACTTAGGTTAGTAGCATGGTAGTATTGTAGAATATAAATAGAACTTGCAGCTGGAATGCTGTGTTTTGAGAAATCATAGTTTAGCAGATGTTCTCTTGAGGTTTCTCAAAACAACGTATTCCAGCCTGTTATTTTAAGTGAAAAAGTCTAGGGATCCATCTGAAAGTCATTGTAACTCTCTCTCTGCAACTCTCTCTCTCTCTCGTTTAAATCTCTCTGAACGATGACTATTAGTTATAATGTTACATGTTATACATGTGATTGAATTTTACAAGACATAGACATTTAATAACTTTTCTCTTGCACTATGTTTATTTCTCGAAGCCAGAACCTAACCTTTATTTACTGTTACACAGTACGCCTTTCGTCATTGTCTTTATGCTGTACCATTTATCGTTTTAATTTGAATAAATATAAATAATAAAATACACCTTGTTTGTTGAAAAGTTTCGCGTTGTAGCACCACATGTTTTCTGATTTTCGTATTACTAGTTGTAAATGGTATTTAGTTGAATTGTTGCAAATAATAGTCGTTTTTCATTCCTTAGCTACATTAATTAGACACGAATACGAATTTCGCCAAAAGTATCGTGTGTTGTTGTATTCTTTATATTTTCGTTCCATTTATATTAGGTTATTCTTGTTGCTTTGCTATCAATTGACTTGTCGATTACGCGAATCCGTGACGTCCTGATTCCCGATAGATTTATCATATATACATGTTTTTCTTTGTTTAGGATGCAAGAGTCTTAGTCAGTGCCTCCTTAATTTGACTCCCCACAAAGGAACTGCTACAACTTGACAACTTGATGATGAAACCAGCGCGAAAAGAATGGTCCCTTCAAGAAACCTCTACTATGCCTTCCCGGAGTAGGTATTTTTGCTTTGTTTTGTATTTGGTGGAGCTCTTTTTGTGGCTCCTAGTTCAGTATATATTATACTGGTTTTTTCCCGTATAATCCGATAGAAAGTTAAACATTTTGCCATCAAATTATTATTGGCGTGGTTGATTTAAGTCTCAGAGCATAGAATTTTTTTTTAAATGTTTTTATGGTACAAGGAGTTTTCTATTTGCTGTTTCTGCATTCAGCCTTCAAAGTACAGCTTTCCTTATTTTATTTTATTATGATCGTGCACCACCGTGTGAAACTGACGCTTTCTTCATCTTCACAGGCGAGTCGGCTGACTGCTACTTGAACGTTTTCCACAGATTGCCTCCGGTCACCCGTGCACCATCCTACTATTTACTGGGTAAGTTTAACGTTAATTGTTGGTCCCATTTTCTGGTTCTTGTACTGGTAGGAGCTTAACATTATGGTGTAAGAATTATTTGTTTATGTGAACGATGAAGATGTGTCACTAGATTTCTGCTTGATTGTGCTGTGCTAAACTAGATGTTTATGTGAACGATGAAGATGTGTCACTAGCAATCTTCTTGATTGTGCTGTGCTAAACTATAACTACTAAACATTTCATAGTTGGAGTATTTCAGTGCGGGTGCTCTTCGTGTAAATACAGTTTCATTTAGGTCAGAGCAATCAAAAGAGTCGGCCGAACAACAGTACGAAATAAGTTCTACAAAAGAGAAGAAAGAAAATTCGAATTGGCATCTCTGATGTTCAGGAACCTTTGGGTGCAGCAGTGAAATCGAATAGCTGAGAGTGATTGGATGTGAGTCATTTAACTTGAATCTTGGTGCAGAATTCTTGCGTGTAACATTTTTACTCGACAGCTTCCCTTTGAAGAGAGTACTACCCATGTCGTTATTCTGATTATGTCGCCTTGTAGGTGAGAAAATGCGGACTCTTTTCATGTGAATTTGCGAATTATTGTTCACTAAGTTAGTGATTATCTGGCGTAGAATTTGCTGGTTCATGTATTTTTTTCTTGAATTCATGAAGAGAACATGTTTCAGTCTAAACGATGATTGGAAAAGTAAAACATCCCCAAAATCAACGGACTATATTGATGAAGCGAGATGAGTAGATGAGTTGCTGTCTCTATCTGTGCTAGGAAACGCTCAGTTTTGTATTGGTAAGCAGTTGTTTGCCGTCGGTGTTCAATATGGCTTTATCCCCTACAATCCTATGCTCATGGTTCAACGCACCGTAGGGGTGAAACGGGTAATGCCGGCGAAATGAGCGGGCGTCCTGCGAGAAGATTGGCACCCGCAGGACGTATTGCCAAAACCAACTATGTCAAAGTCAAATCAGCAAAGACCCCGAGTTCCGTGCGCCGCAAGGCAGGGGTGCTATAGCAATCTCACGGCCGTAGGGAAACATAATTTTTCCTATTTTCATATATCTACGTTTAACGCCCGGACGCTGCACAAGGACGCTGATGTCGATCAGTTGATCGGCGGGCTCGATAAGGTGAACGCTGGCATCGTTGCTATCCAAGAGACGCGGTCCAAGGAGAGCAAGTGCAAGACCTGGCACAGTGGCCACCGTGTGCTCATTGGAGCCAGAGAGGAGAGGTCGAGGTCTGGCGGTGTGGGCTTCATAGTCCCCCCAGAATACCTGCCATATGTCAGCGATATGAGAGCAGTCAGCCCGCGTGTGGCGGTCCTTCATGGCGAAGTGAAACGGGTGACATTCACCGTTGTTAACGTGTACGCTCCCACCAGCGAGTATGACGACGAGGTCGTGGAGGAGCTGTATGATGACATTGAGCGAGAACTGACGAACAGTCGTGCACATGTCAAGCTTGTCGTCGGTGACTTCAACGCGTCCATCGGTCCCAGGGACGATGGCGAGACGTACGTTGGGCACTACGCTGCAGACACCCGTAATGACCGTGGTCAACGGCTAGCAGATTTTGCGGAAAGTCAGTGCATGTACGTGTTGAACACCATGTTCCAACAACGAAAGCGTAGACTTTGGACGTGGCAGAGCCCGCAAGGTGCAAAGAAACAGCTGGACTATGTCCTTTGCAACGACGCCCATCGGGTCGTTGACTGTAAGATCGTCGGTAGAAGCTGGTGCGGCTCAAGTTCAGATCACCGCTTGGTCAAGTCCATCATCAACTTTGGTTCTGTTAAGTTCAGAAGGCGCACCTCCAGACGTGGAGACGTTGATCCGGGTCTAGCCCGTGCTATAATGAACCAAGTGGACTGGTCGAGGTACGGTTCACCTCAGTCGTACTCCGAACTGAGCCGGGAACTGGCGAGGGCATCAGCTGAGGCTAGGCCGGTCATTTGTTCTCATCCTAGAGAAAGACTGACGTCGAAGACCATTGAAATGATCCGTGAGAGACGAAGAAGGCTACATCAGGGTCAAAACGTACAGAGCCTCAGCCGCGACCTACGAAAGATGGTTGAAACAGACTATAAGAGCTTTAACGAGGTTAAAGCTCTCGAAGCGGCCCAACGTCTTATGTCCATAAAGAAAGTACGCCAACGCTATTCCTTGCATAAGGAGGCAACTGTGGCCATGATGGACAAAGACGGTACTTTGAAGACCAAGATCCAGGATATTGCCGATATCATCAAAGATTTCTATGGGGATCTCTTTGCTTCGAAGAAGCGTGTTCCGAAATCAGCCATTGAAGTCAATGAGGACGTGCCGGAGTTCATGGAGAGCGAGGTTGAACATGCTTTGAAGAGAATGCCTAATAACAGGGCTCCTGGCAATGATGGCATTTCCATTGATCTCCTCAAGTACGCTCCGAAGTCCGCTCTATCCGCGGTTTGCAGGTTGTTCAACAATATCCTCTCAATGAAAATCGTCCCTGAGAACTGGAAAGGTAGTAAAACCATCCTGATCCATAAGAAGGGAAGCAAAGAGGACATAAACAACTATCGTCCAATTGCGTTGATGTCACAGCTGTCAAAGCTGTTTTCTCGCGTTATCTTGAACCGAATCAGCAAGTGGCTGGAAGAAGGCAATAGAAGAGAGCAGGCAGGCTTTCGAGGCGGGTAGTCGACTATTGACCACATTCACACTGTGTGTCAAGTTATCGAGCGGTCTAGGGAGTACAAGATACCCCTCTGTATGTTGTTTGTCGACTTCAAGAAGGCGTTCGATTCGGTTGAGAAGCAGGCGGTCCTCAATGCTCTGAAACATCACGCAGTGCCAGAAAGCTACGTGTCTATGATAGACGAGCTGTATAACCAGTGCGCCACGGACATCCAACTCCTTCATACACCAGTTAAGGTGCCCGTTGAGCGCGGAGTCAAACAAGGGGATGTCATTTCACCCACTCTGTTTTCTGTTCTCTGGAATGTGCTTTGAGAGACTCCAACATGTCCGGTGGTTATGACATTGACGGCGAAACATTACAGTTCTTACTGTTTGCCGACGATGTGGTTCTTATAGCCAAAGACCCATGTACACTGCAGAAAAACATAGACGAACTAATTCGAGAAACGTCGCTAATCGGTCTTGAAGCCCACCCAGGCAAGACGCAGTGGATGGCTAACGATCATTGTCCAAACGGCGTGCAGATATACGTATTGGCAACAGCACGCTCGAAAAGGTCGGGAAGTATGTCTACCTTGGACGCGAGGTTAACCCCAGCAACAGCCTCACCGCCGAACTCTCTCGGCGTAAACAGTCTGGGTGGAAGGCTTTCTGGAAGCTACGAGATGTACTCACCAATGTGAAGCTTTCAAAAGAAGTGAAAGCCAAGGTGTTTAACACGCATGTGCTGCCCGCCATGACCTATGCTTCCGAAACTTGGTGCACGACAAAGAAAGACGAAGAATCCTTACTTGTCACCCAGAGAGCCATGGAGCGTAAGATGGTAGGCACGCGCCTCCGGGATCGTATGTCAAACGTCACACTTCGAGAAAAGTCCGGCGTAGATGATATAATTGATAGGATATACAGCTCGAAACATCGATGGGCTGGTCATGTCATTCGTAGAAATGACAATCGATGGACCACTCGGGTCACAGAATGGCGTCCCCGAGATTACAAGCGTCCTCAAGGGCGACCACCAACGAGATGGGCAGACCCGATGGTTAAATCATTTGGACGTGCATGGAATCGCATCGCAAGATGCAGGTCTTCATGGCGTAGTTGCGACCTGCGCTGTTGGCGAGCCAACAGCTGATACAACGGTCTTCAAGGTATTCAAGGTAGGGTCCCTTTTTAGCTTTTTTTGTGGCTGCTAATGGTAGTGGTAGTAGGTTCGTTCATCTCTACATGGTCATTGTGCGTTCTGCTAGTTGAGTTGATTATGTTTAGTTGGTTTGCGAATATCAAATAAGAAGAATAATCTCGTAATTAAGTTATCTGTCTCAATATGTCTTGATTGTAAAAAAACACATTATGTTTACTGTGTGTGAAATGCGGTGTTCTAATTGCTAGTGATATTATTTCCAGGATGCTGGTTTGATTGGACTCTCTGTATTCGATAATAAATTCAAATTCTGTCTGCATTCAACAGACTCGAAAACGCGCAGAAAGGTGTGTTTACTTTCTTTGTGTTAATTTGTTATTTCATCTGGTGGTATGAAAGATGTTTTCCTTACCCACGCTAAGTCTCTTGGTGGATGTTTTATATAAATGTGTAGTAGTATAGTTATTGCATTGTACTATATATTTTGTCGAATCTGTGTGTGTGGACAGTAACTCTAACAGTGAAGCTCAAAGGAAGGCTTGATATATTCAGCTCTCTCTATGTGACAAAGTTGTGGTTAATAGTTAAAGGGATGGGTTCACTACAAAATCACCTTGTTTTTATGCTTTAGTTTGATTGTACAAAGGAAAACTTAAACAAAGAGCATACAAAATATTCCTTGAATTATTCCCTAGGGCAGATATTAGGTAAAAAAAAGTGAGTATTGATCGATCTTCCGATAAAGTTGTACTGCAAGATAAACTAAGGAAGCTAAGATATATGGCTGAAACACACTGTTTTTTCATTGTTTTAAGTAAAATAAACGATGAAAACTACAGTTTATTTTGCTCAAAACAGTGTGTTTCAGCCATATCTCTTAGCTTTCTTAGTTTATCTTGCAGTACAACTTTATCGGAAGGTCGATCAATACTCACCTTTTTTACCTAATATCTTCCCCAGGGAATAATTCAAGGAATATTTTTTCTGCTCTTTGTTTAAGTTTTCCTTTGTACAATCAAACTAAAGCATAAAAACAAGGTGATTTTGTAGTGAACCCATCCCTTTAATTCCACGTTACAGTGCCAATGGCTGAACGCACGCGGAAGAGCGCCCAAGTCAACGTGCTCTCTGAAGTTGGCAGCAACCCGGAGGAGATTGTTTTGTCTGCAATATTGCAATATTCTCAGGTAGACTTAGTTCGTGGAAATAATAATAATTATGTAAGTAACAATCATTAATATAATAGCACCGATGCTACAGGGATGTATTGTTGTTTGTAGTTAACAATAGACCAATAATATTACCTCGATGAGTATGAAAATCATGTTTTTTTTGTAGGGAAATGCACGCAAAGAAGAGGAAAAGTTGCGTTCCACTTCGCCCCAATTCGAGCCCAATTTTCCACACAGTCAAAGGGACGGCGGGATCGCGATAGAATGTATCGACCGGATGAAGATGATTGGTGAATTCTTATTATGTTTTGGTTACATAATTCTTGAGCCGCACAGGAAAACGGAAACACGAAAAAAACACGGGTTTTGTGAAAAAAACACAACGAAAAACCCGAATATGCTCCAAAAAAAAACACCGATCACTGATGATCGGTGTTTTTTTCGACCAAGTTCCGTGCTTATTTGGTGTCTGCACCAAAAAACACGGGTTTTTACTAAAATCTGAAAAATAATACATAAGAAAATTATCGATTATGTTCGAAAAAAACACGGATCAGGAGCGGGTTTTTCGATGATCATGTTCCGTGTTTTTTTTTTGGTGTTTTCCATTTCCTATGCGTGTATGTATTTTTTTGCTTCAACCAGTATTCTCTCCTATGATTGTGAGAAACGCAAACGCTGCGTGCGTCGAGAATGCCGGTATGGATTTTACAATTAGTTGTCTAGTCTAGGCTTCTCTAGTATGTATAGTGTTTTAGCTAGCCCACCTAATTGCTTCCTTATTAAGTCGATATATGTCACAGATCCCGCCAGTCTATTAGGGATGAAAAAAGTGTATTCTGTTAATTTGACGATATAATTTAGATCCCGAATCTTTGGACGTGATTGAAAAGCTCTATCGTGACGCATCGCTTATTGGCGCTAGTGAAAGTGAGGGAGAAGCAGAGGAGACACCAAAAGGTGGATGGAGACTAGTGATTCAGATGAGGTGTGTTTTTTTTTAAATTATGAACAATGTGGCTTAATATGGTTTAAAGCGTACAACAGGTGGTTTTTGAAATTATTTTTCACAATTGCACTTCCATGAATGCAAATTGTGAGCCTTTCTCGGTGCAAACTTTGTATATGTACACGCGGTTATTTTTTTTATTACGATGAGTTCTTGACTTGAGTTGAGTGCGTCTGCGTCGTAACCCACTGGAAAAAAGCATCCACTTAGCTTGTTACTCCTATAACATGCTCTCGCGAAACATTTCGCATATGCGTGGATAGTTTCTGTGCATTTTTTACTTCGTACTGACTGAGAACCTGAATCGAGGTTATTACCTTGTTATTGGCAGCCTTGGCTCAATATTTATGCGTATACTTTAAAGCGGTGTAGCAGCCTGTTTTGAAACGGATTTATCATATATGTGCAAATGAGTACGATTAGAATTCAAAAAGATCGAGCTCACTTAGTATACGTCTGGCATTCTTACTCAGTTTGTTGCCATTGTCAAGAGCCGCACCAAACACCAAACGTTTGGCAGAATCACAACCGCTCGCTTAGGGCTGACAGCTGACTGCAAAATTCAGTTTGTCACCGCGTCTCGCGAGACAGTTCATAATAAGTAACAGTGCGCGGGGCAACCTATAGGTATAAGGTAGGGAATATTGTGATAGGTAAGTGTATAGTCAGTATATACGAAATCGCGCATGCATCAAACGTGCCACGCCTTTAAAACAGCTTTAGGCGAAGTCCACTCTTTCCGTCCGGTACACATTCTTATTACACCCTCATATCATATAATGAAGGTGAATTATAATATTTCAGTTCACATTCTTCTCGTACCTCCCACTTGCTCACGTGTTCGATAGTGTCCTCGATATGACATTTACAATGATGACATGTACTAGTACATGAAGGGAAAAGGATTGCTTATTCAACGTGAGTTGTTATGTTATGCACGGAAATTGATTCCCTCGGGGAAATATTCCCTAGGGCGGGCGACAGAAAATAGTACTCTAAAGTGAGACAGTCAGAAAAAAAAACAGGGGGTTCCCCATGGGGACGATGGGGAATTGAGTGCTGAATATGGCCTCAGAAGTTCCCTCCCATACTCGTCGGGTTTTGTTTTCACCCTAACTAAGGTTTCATGCGTTACAAAGTGATGCACTAGTCGTGGACCTCGCATACTTAGGCTTTTATTTTTTATTTTGAAGTTAAAAATGAGTTTCCTGTCTATTTCATAGGTGGCATGGAGAACACAGTTTCGTTCGGATATATGAAGGCCGCAAAGCCTCACTTCATCATTGCTGTACCGAGAATACTGGACAAGGTTCACGAGGTATTCGTTTTAACTTTAACTTTGCTTTTCTTAATAAAGATAAAGAGCGTGGTGTATACATGCTCGCTTGTATAATCTATCCTTTGTTGTGGTTGTGCTATCCTGATCGTAGGTAATGGGTGGAACCATTTAGAGACGTTTCTTGGGTTTTCCGCGGACAGCAATAAGTAATTTCTCAAAAACTTATTTATGGTAACGCCTGGTACCTTGCCAAATAGTCGGTCACCGATCGGTCGGAGTCGGCACCTTGTATTTTTTGTTCTCTATTGGAACCTATTTGGCGATCGGTTACCGAATTACCGATGTTTTTTTCCGGTGCTATGAGTGGTTTTGTTTCTATGTTTGGGCAACGTTTACAGTAACTTGGGAGCGTAGGCGTAAGTCTTCTGGTAGGTCTTCGGCTTACTGTAGGTGAAGCCTCCCGACGCGGGCTTGGGCGCGGGCGCCAGGCTTCACCTACAACCAATCGTAAGAACGTCCCAACAACGAGGAATACAAACGAGGGGTATTATTAATAAAACGAATGAACTCACGGGCGTCCACTTTCAGGTAATGTCGGAACGGTCCTCATCGCCACTGAAGAATTGACAATGGACTTCTCACTCCTACGATGAAGGTGAAAAGAAGAGAATTGAATTGGTTAACATGCACCATGTATGTGCTATTTTTAGTTTTGGTTATCACAGTCGTGTTGTCCATTACCTGTTTGCCAAAAGTGTGTTCGCACACCATTTCGGTGCCAAATACACTAACTCATTCTCCTCGCTGAATAGTAGACGGTCTCGGGAAAGTGTAATAGAAATCCTAATTGAATCAAAAACACAAAGAAATAGAACAAGTAACAACGATAAAAGGACACCCAGGCTGGTCCCTAACCAAGGGGACCAGCTACCTACGTGAGCCTTAAAGGACTTAAAGCGAAATACCTACCAGTTTTTGAAACGTATCGCGGACACCTGAATTCTTACGTATTTATGTAAAGTTGCTCGAATTTAGCTCCATTTTTTATTCTAATTTATGGTTATTTGCATCATCTGCATAAGAATGCAAGAGTGCTAGTCTACTGGATATGTTTCAAAAACCGGCCGGTACTTCGCTCTAATAAACACTTTCAAACTTAGACAGCATACGTGGTAAGACAACATGCGTGAGCTCGAATATTTACTGACGTCTGTTTTATGTTTGTTTTGCCAATCGATTCATATAACTTTAAAAAATTAAGTTGGTAACATGTGCTACAGTTTTCGACTCAATGTAACCAAACAATTGTAATAACTAATATGTATTTACAGGACGACATCAACGCAACGTATAGAAGCTCGACGCTCAATATCCAAGCAAAAGGATTTGAACTTGGATGGATAATACTTTATCAGCAAATATAATTATTGTATTTATATTTACTATGTTTATTCCTTAATGTGCATGTTCGGTGTACCAGGTGCTATTGTGGATAAAGCATGCGGTTTAAATTTGTGTCAAGTTTCGACTGTTATGGATTATACATAGTGTCGGGAGAACAAAAAAAACTCCAATAATGCTCCAAAAAGACTCGGATCACCAGAATTGGAGTTTTCTTGGAGCAGAGCATGATCGGAGTTTTTTGGTGTGAATACGGTATGATCCGATTTTTTTTGAGCTTTCGGTTTCCTGTGTGGCCTGCGTATTTGTGGTTTACTGTAATTGTAAAACGATAAGTATTAAGTTCTAAAGCAATCTTATGTCACTCGAAGTAAGTGAAGTCATAGTTCTTCGTTGGGGCTCTTCATTGCTGGGATGTCTGTTTAGGGAATTAGATTTCACCTATATTTTTTTTTCATTTTTGAAGGGCTGTGCGCTCTTCGTAAAACTTAGTAGCCCAAACCATAGAATTTTATTGTGTAATTTCAATTTACTCGCTTAATTTGGTTGTTGGCAAACCTACAAAATCACACATCATATTTTAAATCACCAACTTCTTTTTCGGACCTCCCTCTCGCGCGTCTTTCACTCTTGTTAGGTATTACAAACACAGTGAATGTAAATATTTATTACCAGACGGCTGCGCCGCCTGAGGCGACCTTCTACTACATGTTTATTTCATACATACGTGAAACGTGGATTCAAAAGTGATTAAAAAATTTGCATATGTAAAATCCTCGCGTTATTGCTTCTTTTGTTGCTCTAGATTTGCATGTTCCTTGTATTTTAATCGAAGTACTTTGAGCGCCGCGGAAACGCCCGAACGATACACCACACATATTCCGTATATGCAGCCTTATTTGGACGTTTGTGAGGGCGCGTTCGGGATTGCGAAAAGAAAGAAAAGAATACAAAAAAGTAGTTCGGGATGGCCGGTCGGAAATGTAAATCTTTTCCACAGTACACTTAGCCCGTGGGCACAGAGGCATTCAAATTGTCTCCAAATAGTTCTGCATATCTAAATATAAGTGGTCTCTGTGCCCACGGGCTATATGAAAAGATTTACATTTCCGACCGGCCATCCCAAACTACTTTTTTGATTTCTTTTCTTTCTTTTCGCAATCCCGAACGCGCCCTGAGAGGGGCGCTCAGGATGTGAGATGGCTCAGTGCATGGGAACATGAACTACTGAACCAATCTTACTCCCTGAGCGTAACGCACATCATCCAAACACACAATCAATCAAACAAACAAACAAACAAACAAAGCTCCCAACTTTATATTTATTATATTATTCAAGAGTCGTAGAAACAAACATTTTTTATGTATTTAAGAGCATAAGTGCATCTTTTTATCACAGTGCGGAGATATTTAATGGTTGTGGTTAGTGGTTATAGGAAAATAGTACAAATAGAGAAAACGAGGAAGATGTAAAGCTCGCAGCAGTGATATACAGATTGAGAAGATATTGAAAAATGGGCTTTGGAAAATATCATGACTATGCTAGATGACTATATCCTTTTTTGGAGTAAAGCTGAAATAGACCCACTTTGCATAACAGTTGCTTCCAAATAACACATAAGATTGAAAATATCATAACTATTGCATGTTGACACCCGAGCCAAACATTCTGTACCTATAATTAGTACGTTAGTAAAACATAACCTTAGCTCTTCTGTGATATTAAAGTTCTTTAACAACAAACAAGGCAAACTCTGGGAGCGCGCGGCGAAGAGAAAGCAGGCGCAACTAAATGAGCCTCATACTGTGCCTGGTCTTCGCCAGACTCTCGCCAGGTTTCGGGAATTTAGGCACCCTTTCGCGAAATCCTGGCGAGGCTATGGCGTACTGGCACTCTCTTGTCTCGTTCTGTATCAATTGTCATGTATTCTACAGTCGTGCCGCGAATTTTGTGCGCCAGAGTTTCGCGGCGCACTATTCATGTTACATTAATGAAGTAATAACAGAGCAATTAAATATAGTTATATTCCTTTGCATGCACGATATGTAAATGCATTTGCCATCATATCAATTAAAGATCTTCTGTGCGTTCGATTGTTTCTCTCCGTTCATTAGCATGGACTAGGTGATTGATTGATCGACTGCGTTCCGAAAGTCTGGCGAGCGGAGTCCGCTTTAGTCCCAGCGACGCCCACGGCGTGTTCGGCATTACGTCTAAAATAATTATAATGATGAGGGTACGTAAGCTTCATGATGGCGGGCACAAAGATGCAGTTACAAATCATCGGCCTGGACTTCTTGTGTTTACATGCAAATATATTCTGTTTGAGAGGTACAAGAAAGCTTACTCAAAATGGAAGACTGTATGTATAAAATAAGAATCAAAATATAAACTATTATTAAAGCTTACCGTACATCTCCGATACAGTTGGAATGCGCTTTTGTGGTGCAAAAAGTGGTTGAAAATGATGACTTCTCCGCCGTTCGTAGAGTAATTTAATCTTGGTGCAATTCAAGTAGACGAGCACACTTGTGATGAGAACCTGAGGAAATTTTGATAGTAAAAGTAAAAATTCAATTCTTCTTTATAAAATTACATAAATTTACAAAAAAAGGGTTCTATATGCAATGACGCATATAACCGTCACGTCACAGTCACGTCACGGTCACGAATACGTACTATGATCTTTGTTTCCGAGCTTTTTCCAAGAATTCTCCGTTTTTCGATTCCTACTAGATACTACTAGCCGGCCGAAAATTGGAGAATTCTTGGAAAGCCCGAAAACGCAAAGTCTTTTGAAAAAACCTCGGGATTCATTAACGGAGTAGGTGTGGGGTTGTAGTTCACCGTTAGTGTGTTAGAAGAAAAAAACTGACGACACTGAGTTCTGGTAAATGAAAATATAGTTCAAAAATTAAACTCACAAGAACAACCAACAACGAGATTTTCCCAATCATAAAGAAAGCATTCCAAAATGTGTCCTGCGCCGTGAGTTCATAATCCCGTAGAGGTGACACTTCGGCCGCGCTCAATAATACTGCCTAAATGCAAAAGTAGGTCTCAATAATGGTTCCAAAATGGGTAAATATGGTAAGACCATATTAGTGTCCGGAGTGGCCGGTGGGGGAAAAACCTGAAGATGTCGAGCATAGTATGTAACTCTACTTTGCTAGCACACGTCACGATCAAGACATAAGTTTTGAAGAAAGCAGAGCTCCTGACGCTCCAGTGGCCATATTCACTACTCCGATTCCCTCGGGGAAATATTCCCTGGAGACAGAAAGTAGCATTCTAATGTGAGACACGCAGAGAAAAAGACGGAGCATTCCCCATAGGAAATTGAGTGGTGAATGACCTCTGATGAGAAAGGTAGCCAGTAAAAATCTCTTACCTGTACGCTATTTTCATTTCTAATGTTTTCGATTGTCGGTGGATTTTCTTGTTCCCTCGATAATTCATCCCTTTTACCGCTGAGGCAGCAGATCCGCACACCGTACATGAATCTATCCGCGTGCACGGTTCCGTTTACGCGTACAAGAAGTGGTTCGTCCGAGAAGAAATGTCGTTTACGCACATCCTGAAGTTGTGTCATATCTCTCTCCCTCTCCCTCTCCTCTAACATTTACTCAGGGGCCAAGGGTTTAACCACAACCGCATTTCTTACGCAGTATCGAATTTTTGAATCACCACAACCTTTTTACCCGGCATAAAATGTTTGAATCAACACAGCTTTTTTTACACGGCTGCCACATTTTGGTCCCCCAGCTTTTTTACCTGGCAGCAAAGTTTTGAAACATCACAAAATTTTTTCCAGCACAACAGACCATCTAATTTCGCATGGTATAGTTGCATGTACAAGTTGTGCAAGCGAACCACAGCATTCGTGTTTGCTGCGCAGCAATTTTTAATGAACAGTGTGGCTCTTTCAGTCTTGATAGACAGTGTGAGATAACAGACAAAATATTGCACATTTTTATCACAGATTTTACAGAGTTCGAGAGTTTTTGTATAAATGGAATCGCGCAGTCAACCTTCACAGCATTTACCCAAAGACATTGTGGATCGACGTACTTTAAATCCATTATTTCGGCTCTTTTTTATTTACCAACACAGCACATTTCATATAATCGGAAGACCAACTCTAAATGCATACCTCGTTATTATCTAGAGTTTCTAGTAACTCGGTTTTCACTGTCGTGCACAATACTAGAGAACTGAAATTTAAGAACGACATAACTCTTCTCTGTCTACACAGCACCTTGGTCATATAAACTTCTGCCAGGACACCGTTTTAAACAAGCAACAAACTTTATTACCATACTGTGTTGCGGTGGAAACTTAAAACTCCCAACTTTTTTGAGCAGCATATGGTGGCACGACGGAATTTTGAGCCACCACATCCTTTTTACCTTCTTCACGTTGTGACGCGCCAAATTTGTGAATACCCACATCAATTTTGATCGTTTTGTGGTACGGTAGAATTTTAAAACCCATTTTTACCCAGAGTGCTGTTGGTCGTCAAAAATTTACCATGGGGGCAGCAGCAGTTTGTGTTTAAGCCCGCACTATCTATAACCGAGAATGTTGCGGCGCGGCACAATTAGTCCCCACGTCACAACAAGCCTGGGTCAAAAATGTTGTGTGAGATTAAATCGGGCTAAAAATTGTCAAGGGGTATGAAATTCTGCCGCGCCAAAAGATGACTTTGAAATGCCCGCACTGCAATTTCAAAGTAAAAATTTTGTGGTGGTTAAAAAAAAAACAAAGAAAAATAATACGGGTGTGGTCCAAAAATATTTGCTCTTCAGCAACAATCTTCACGTAGATTTGACTTTTGCTGTCCCACAACAAATCCGGAGTGTAAATTTGATGAGCACGACAACCTTTGTAACAAAAATAGTAGGACATAAAGTCTGCGTAAAGAAAAGGTTGTTGGAGCTTAAATTTAAAACATTGCCATATCACAAAAAAGGTTGTAGGGTGTTGAAAAACGTGCCAGAGCTGCAACACCTAAAATAAAACGTTATATTCCAGTCTATAGTGCACTACTCCCACAATTGTGTGTAAAGAATAAAGAAAGCACCTCGTCACTAATGCTCTGCTATTCATAATAAAACTGTGATTAGCGAATTATACATCTAGAATTCGCTTTCAATCAACATAAGCTATGATTTTATGTGGAAAAAGCAGTACGTGTATTATTGTGGATTTAAAGAACGTCGCGCAGCAATACCATTTAGGAGGGAAAATGTTCTGAAGGTTTAAAGCGAAATTCCGCTTGAGAAAAAAAATCTTGAGATGCGTTTCCAAAACCGGCCGGTATTTCGCTTTAAGGCTGCGCCGTTCTATGATGTGAATTTGGGTAATGATGCGTGTGTCGCAGATTGTTTGCTTGAAAACTGACATGTAAATACTGTAAATAATTTTGCACTATTTTTGTGTGTAAATGTTGAAACACGCACCCATTATTTGTAAAGACATATAAAGGTTGATGCAGGCACATAGACCTGAAAACTGCTTCCGGAACAAACAGGAATGATATGTGTTGGTTTTCGACAGCACAATATGGGGTAAAATTTTCTGATATTCGAAGTGTCACGAAAATTGGTGTAATGAAATTGGTGCGAAATAGGTTGGGTAGCAATTACTGTATCTGTACCGCGTGTGCACTTGAAAAAAGCTGCGCAGCAACGCGATTTGGTATAAATGTCGCAGAACCACATCATCGTATGTGTAAAAATATTAACAAAAGTAACTAAAAAAATGCTTTATTGGACACCGTATCATGACACGAGCCTGAGTAAAATGTTGTATTGTACACACTGTCCACTTGAAGACCGCTGTCATTATAGTGAGGCGTATTTGAATAAATATAAAATATCCTAACGCGATCCTAACTTTGCGGTATGGAACTTCTCAAGCGAATAATGCGCACCATTTTGACATGCACATCATCTTATGTTTGGCAACATGTTTGCGTAGCATTTTAAACGGACCACTCATGCGGCATAATATTCTCATCAGATCATCCGTGATACTGGATTATGAAGCATTCGTCACAACATTTCTGCACTGATCGTGGTGACGCGAGTGGTGTAACTATATTCTTTTCACACTTCATAACAGTTATATGAGCGACACGGCAGCTGCTTTTACAACATGCGCACTGAAACTACATACACCGATCGATCATGTTGGCACGTAAGTTAATCCACGATCCTGTGGAACAAAACGACACAAGGCCCAGACAGTGGAACGAACATACCAACATTTTGACGGGGCGTAATTTACATTATATATTGCCCACCTCACAACATTTATTTCCACAGACCGCCACTCGTGTTACGGCGTATTTATTTATAAGCCACACGCAGCACACTGTTTACGGAGATCGTGCTCTGACGCTGCATTAACTTCTTTCACGAGATCTTGAAGAGGCTCTGCGTATTTTAGAATTTATCTTTCTCGCGTCGCAACACTAATAATACTAAAAGTGTTTTCTAAGTGTAAGTGCGCTGCAGACGTCGCCCGGACTTGAAAGTACTCAGAAAATCATGGCATATTATGTTGCACTTGGCACAACATACCCATCTTGATGTGACATGGCAGTTTTAAATCTCACACAGCGTGTTCATTTTACATACATAAAAATGTTCTGGCTTCAATAATCTTCTTATTATATAAAAGAGTAACTGTAGCGTAATTTGCACACCGATGTGCGTTACGGAAATGCAAATTTTCGACTTCTTGTATAAAGAGTGTCGCAGCTCAATATCGAAGTATGCATATGCAATTGTTGCCTATTATGTGAATTTCTTATTATACGTTTGAAACTTTGTATATAAGTATGCCCATGCTAAACCAATCATTTTTCCATGTAAGTCGCCTCAGGCGGCGTTAGCCGACTGGTGTTGTATAAAGATGGACCTTTTATATTCACAGATCGATCGTACTTGATCTCACGATGATTCGCAATCATTCCGCACGCAAGATTTATATCATGGAACCGCGCACCTTCACAACATTTACTCAATTTGTGGCGCGATCTTCTTTTAGGTTCAGCATATTTTTCCCTACAGATGCGACAGAAGCCATAAAGCTCGTAACGCAATTTTTGCCCAGACTGCTGTGGCTCGCCAGAATTTTGAACCACCACATTGTGATGCGCAACACTGTTAAATAAATACACACAACAACCTTGTGGTGCGGCACAATTTTAAATTCCAACGTTCTTGTTGACCACATTGCCGAAGTTTCTTACTCACATTTTACACAGATTATGTTGTGGAGCAAGGACCTACCCAGAGTTGATGTCAGACAGCAGAATTTCGAAAGCACAACATATTTTGCCTAGAATGTTCCGGCACAGCAGAGTATTGAACTTTGAACTCCCACAACCGCGACTGAATTTTATCCCACAAAACCCTTTCTACTTTCTACTATGTTGCGGCGCTGAATTTCGAAGCAAACAACTTTTTTTAATCAGGTCATAAACATGTCTGTTGTTTTGTGCTCCGATGCAGCAAATAAGTATGTTATTTTTGCACGCAGATCATATTATATAATTCTACGAATTTTCAATGTATAATCGACACAGTATTATAAAAGCATTATCCACCACAGTATCTAGTGACGCATAACCTTTTCTCTGAACTGTTATCTTCTCTGAGCTCTGAACTGAAATTGTATACTGGTAATGTAACGCTGTTGCAGAGAACAACTATATTCTTGTAATGTAAGGACTTTAAGGTCGCTAAACGATTAACTTTCGGTCAGGAAGACAACATAGCAGTTCATGTGGATTTCTTACATGGCAAACGCTAAAATCGCGCGCGACCTTTTACCGCGCAATTTTTTGAATATCTGGTGACAACTTTAAACGGCCACAACCCATTTTTTTCGACAGAACCCACAGAATGTGCATCCACACGACAATTTATACCCCCGTGTTGTTGGTACAGCAACTTTTAAAACCCTCATCATTTGCACGCCGGTCGTCGTAGCTCTTACTGATTTACACTCCCAGTTTACCCAGTTCGTGATGCGAGAACTCCAAACACCCAAAATTTAGCACCAAAAATATTGCAGCGGGGCAACATGAAACGAATAAAGGTTGTGCGAATTCAAAATGTTGCTTCACTGCAACTATGGGGGCGTAAGGTTCCTGTTATGGGTTAAAAAGATGTGCGAGTTAAAAATATTGCTGTGTCGCAACTGGCCGGGGTTTAAAATTAAAGGAGGACACACAAGAAGCTGGGAGAAAAGCCTTATTTGCACCGGTAAGTAAACCTGAGTAAATCCTAAACATTAATCAGTCAAAACAGTAAAACTTGTTGCAAATACACCAGCTAACGGACAGATAATGTTAAAAAAGCCCATAATAGTATGGTATTGACGGTTGCAATAAAAAAAACCTGACCAGGCTGTCTTTAAACTCTGAGCTTTGAACAGTTCGTCATTCAACAAATAATAATATTTTTGCATTCAGTGACAAATAAGTGTTATTAATATAGCTTCCGCTTCCGTGAACGACAAAGATGCTCCACTACATCGATAACTTGGAGTGCGCAGACAGTGCCCATAGTGACTACGAGCTCTTTACAAAGAGTTGCGGAAAGTGGTCAAGCTTTAAAGGTAATGTGGAAGTGAGAGAGAGAGGGTATAGAGAAAGTACGCTGATGATTGCCGGCATGTTCGCGGCGGCTATCTGGGCCTTGGCAAGTTGGCTCCGCAAAAGGGGTCTATGGTGTCTATGGGGTGTCAATTTACTGTTATGTGCGAGTTAAAAATATTGATGTACTGCAACTAGCCGTGGTTTAAAATTAAAGAATTAAAGGAGATATCGAATCATGGATTTACATGGTGGTTGACTGTGCTTGTCCTGACGGTCTTCCGTGGAAGGCCGAAAAGAAACTGCCAACGGTTTTAAAATTAAAGGAGGAGGCACGACAGGACGCCGGGAGAAAAGCCTTCTTTGGACCGGTGAGTAAATTTTATACATTAATCAATCAAAACTGTAAAACTTGGTTTAAATAAACCAGTTGACGGACACTCCAACCATAATGTTCAAAAAGTCCGTAAATTGACGGGTGCAATAAAAAACCATCCCAAACTGTCAAAACTTTGAGCAGTTGCACATTCAACAAACAATAATATTTTTGTATTTAATGACAAAGAATAAGTATTATTAATATAGCTTCCGCTTCCGCAAACGATACAAATTCTCCAAAGTTGGAGTACGCGGACAGTGCCCATATTGACTACGAGTTCTTTTACAAGATCTATGAATTAGGGGTCGAAATGAGGTACCCTACTATCTGCCCTTATTCTATTATAACTTTTCGTTCAGTTTTCCTATTGTTCTATGTATATTGTATTATAATTATTATTACTTGTAATTATGTTTTTTTTCTATTGTGAGGAACGTGGCCAAGCTTTTGAAGGTATACTGTGGCGATTGCGAGAGAGAGAGAATATAGAGAAACTAAGAGAGCGATTGCGAAAGAGAAAGAGAGAAAGACAGACAAAGAGCGAGAGAGAGATAGTTGGAGCGACAAAGAGTCTATAAGACGATTAATAAAGGCACAGGTTGCGATAGAGAGGGTTCTTGAGGGAGAGGACCAGGGGGAGAGAGAAAGCTCGTAATGGTGAATCACAGAAACTAGGAAACCGGAAAAAAACCGAAACCTTCTTCAGTTCAACTTGGACGAAAAGAACGTGGGAATGTGATGGAAGTTCAGTTTCCGATTCCACTGAATCCACGGAAACTTCCAAAACTAGCTCTTCGGGGTCCTAGACGATGTCGAACTCGTCGAGCACGGCTGCACTGACGACATGGTTGGGACCGTAAGGAAATCAGTCATTTCATCACTCGTCCTCGGAGTATGGAGAGCAGGATCATCACGGACGCTCTAAATACTAACGTAAACATTTGCAAAGGAAATGAACTCAGAAAGTCAAAGACAAGTCATCGAGGGGAGAGAGAGAAAGAGTGAATTAGAAAGAGAGAACGAAGTACTATACTTACCTACCTTGTGTATATCTTGTATTCCATCATTTCCTCACGACGTTGTTCACTAGGGTCGTCAAAGCGTATGACACGTTTTGCGGAGATCCTGAGTCGCGCACGGCGTCACTGACGACACGGTCGAACTCGCAAGGAAACCCGCCATTTTGGCACTCCTTCGCGTAGTGGAAGCACACGATCATCACGGACGCTCTAAATAGTAATGTAAACATTTTCAAAGGAAATGAACTCAAAAACGCAAGTGAAACATAAGTCAACGAGGGGAAGAGAGAGAGAGAGAGAGAGAGATAGAGAGATAGAGAAGCGAAAGAGAGAAGTATTGCACTTACCTTGTATACATTGATATTCCAAATAACGATGCTCTCATCACGGCGCTGTTCACGAGAGTGATCAAGCGTCTTACATGTTTTACGAAGATCCCGAGCAGAACAGGCGACTCATTCCAGATTATGAGGTGCTCAACGGCTTCAGTTCATTCTATGGCAACGTCCCTCTTTCTCACGCCAGTCTTAGTCCATGTAGGACTATGTGCTGCCTCAAAGATAGAGCATGGAGCCACCTAAAAAGGAAAGAGAAAGCAAGAAATTGATATAATCATCTTAACTTCTTCCGTGCAGGCTCATGTTCACGAACAGATCAACTAATGTACTGCTACTGCTGACGAGTCCAACAACTAATAACATCGAGCAATTAACTAACGTGTCTCATAAACAAGACTCATGTCCACACCACAAAAAAAATGTTATACGTGATAAGTGATAATAAAGTAGTATTTATAATATATATGTAAAGAGAGAGAGAGAGAGAGAGAGAGAGAGAGCAGAAAGAGAGAAGAGGGCAACAGAATAACAAAACCTGGAATTACGCTACAGTTATGTTACCTAACAAGAAGACTCCTCCTAACAACAGTATCAATGCTTGCAATGACGATATTAAGGGAAAAATAGTTTGAACGAAACACAAAGGTAAGGTTCTATCGTTGGTGTGTCCAAGTTTTCCCAAGAGCACAGTCCTTCAAAAATCAAAAAGTATAAGTACCATCTAATGCCCTAAATAGAACGCGCACTCTAACGGCTCTAAATCGCTCTCTCGGAGTCACCCGGTCAATTCGGAGATCGCTCTAGTGCGGCCCACTTGGGGCACATTATAAAACAGAGCCACAATTGCTCTCTCGGAGAACGCCGGCCCGAGCCATTGTGGGGCCCATCTCAGAATATGATCTATTTAGGGCATTCGACGACAGTTACACTATTTGATTAGTGAAATACTGTGGTCTTGGAAAAACTTGGAAAAACAACGTTAGAACTTTACCTCTGTATTTTGTTCAAACTATTTTTAATGAAATACCATTATGACAAGCATGGATGCTGTTGTAAGGAGATGACTGGGGAATTTATGAACTCCAAGCGAGAGGTGCAAACTAAAACTAAGAAATCTTAATTTTCCAAGTTTTGATAAAGAGTTATAGACAGACAGGAGCAAGGTGGCTAAAGTTTGCTAAAGTGTGCAGTGGCCTGGAAAGACTGCAGGGTGCCGCTCATTCAAATAAACTTGAGTAAAGTTTTATTTTTTTAAAGTTTTAATTAATTTTTAAGAATTTTAAAGTAAAGATTCGAAAAAGGATAAGAAAAAAGAATAATATTGTAATCTTTTCAGAAAAGTGATTCTATACAAAGAGAAAGTTCTCTAATTTACAACAAGCCCCGGATATAGAGGTAGAGGAAGTCAAAAGAAAATATTAATAATCTGTAGAATCTTTGTGATGTATTTTTGTACTTAGTGGCCCACCCAAGAAGTGGCTATGAAGTGGCCAGCTTTACGATGCTTTTTTATATTAGGAAATGGCCCACCGAGATTTCCGTGAAGTGATCAATCTGTCCATTGGTCTCGACAACGACGAGCTCGTCAATGAGGTCCTGAAGTGTCACGGACGACCTCACAGAGCAGCTGGTGGCACATCTACGAGATCTACCCCTGCTTCTCCATCTTGCAGGAGCGATCGCGAACTTCACGGCAGACTCTAAATTATAAATTTAAATGTTAGTTTACACTTCACGGCCTTTCGAAGATAGCTCATTTAAACATACTAATAAGATGAACAAAGATAGATAGTGTCAGATACAGTAACAGAAAGTTGCTAGGTATTTTCACTGAAGATAACACTTACAACAAAGTGCGCGAGCGTGGGTGGGCTTCTCAGGATGTGTGGTCCTAACGGGCTTCTCAAGATGGCTGGACTGGTCTCAAGGGGCCCCCACAACGTGGGCGGTCTGGTCCCAGCGGGCTTCACAACGTGGGTGGTCTGGTTCCAGCGGGCTTCACAACGTGGGTGGTCCGTGCTTCTCAACGTGGGTGGTCAGTGCTTCTCAACGTAGGTGGTGCACAGTGAGAGGTCGGATGGCAGAGGTTGATACATCCTAAAATAATATCAAATACGGTTCAAAATAAAATCTCTCAACAGCCACCTGGTAGATCACATATCAAATATTGTTACTACATTTTGCGAAAGTGAAAGCACAGTGCCAGCTTTTTAACTATAAAAGACGAACCAATAACAAAATGTGGGTGATCTAAATGGGCACCTCACTGTGGGTGGGCTCAATAATATGAAAAAAAGAAAAGAAGAGAAAAACCATATAGGCATCCAATACTAGAGAGACCTTATAAGGTCTCAAACACTGAAATACTACCAATTGAAAAGCAAGTAGTACAGAAACTTACATGTAGAGGCCGCCATCAAAGACTTAGCTTAGTATGTAGCATAGTAAGTTGTAAATAAGCGGGAATAAATTGGTTTCCATCCTTCTTATATACCCTTGTTTCCCGCAAAAAAAAAAAATCTTAATTGCCTGGGCAATTTCAATTGTTTCAGTGCCCGGCAATTAACGCAACCTAGATTGCTTGTCGATTTCTGGTTATAAACTTTTTTTGATTTTTGATCTTTGATTCCATGATCCATTGAGTGAAATGTAATTGCCCTAATTACCCCTTATTAGCCTGACACTAATTGCCCATAAAAGGCGGCAACTTTGCGCGGGAAAAAAACTGCAAAAAATTGATAATAATTATTTTTTGTCTTTCTTTACCTTTTGTTATAGTTTGTTTACGTTGTCTTTGTTTTAGATAGACTAACTTCTAGTACTTTTTCTTACGTTTCGCTATAGAGTATTTATGTTACACTTTCGCGCGAATTCGCCGCGAAAGTACCATCCAAGTTGACTTTTCCATTTTCGCGCAGTTTTACATTAGGTGTATGCAAAACACGCCGCAGGTGTATGTGAATTTCTTACTGTATGTAAAATTCGAGTAGTTTCCCACTATAGAAACTGCAATAACATGGATGATACTTTTGCATGCGAAAGTGCGCGAAAACTTAACATAAATACTCTACTACTGTTCCAGTTTGCTACTTACAATAATGTTAACTATATACATCTTTGCTTTCAGTTGCCTTGCCTGCACACTCATGCTCCCCATGTGGTATCAGCCTCTCAACTATGAGCTGATTACTCGAAACAACGAGCTCCCCGCACCAGCTGCTACTCCCAGTGAGTATTTCCAGAAGGAGCAGGATCACCATTCGAGGATCGAACTCTCAGGTATCGACTACATTGCATAATTACATTACATTTGGACTTCCATCTTGAGTAGCCCGTTCAGACCACCCATGTTGATGTGCGATGTGCTACTATCTAATTGATATTTACTAATGGATACCTAAGTTAAATGTAGCACAGTTTTCACTGCGACAAAAGATCGATGTTATTTAGCAATGTACGATTTGTTATATGCTGTGTGCTTGTTAATTAACGTTGGTAGATCACAAATCTGTGTTGTTAATTGACATCAATGATTAATAATTGTTGATGATGATAACTAATGAATGGTTTGTGATCTACCGTATGTTTGTTTTGCCTTTGGTTCTTACATGAGATTTTAAGGAAGTTGATCCACGCTGATTGTTAATGAGCTGTTTTTTTTTCAGGATGTCGCAATCTCTGCTGACCAGGCTTCGCGCCCTTCAGTGTCTCACGTTCTTGATATTCCTGTCCAGAATGAGACGAGACCACCCACGTTGAGCTTGTTGAGAGTGTTGAGACCACCCACGTTGAGCATGTTGAGAGTGTTGGGACCACCCACGTTGACAAGCCCGTTGAGACCACCCACGACATTTGGTTGAAGCTCCCGCCAACGTTGTAAGCGTAAACTTCAGTGTAACTAATTTTGTTCGTGGAACTGTCATTTTGTATGATCATGTATCTTTGATCATTTTATTAGCGATTTCACCGAGTTGCGAAGATCGTTCGTAATTACCCTAAAATATAAGATTTCCATTTAGATAATTTGTGAGGTTCGTGCTCGCTCGCTACTACGGGATCGACAGGCATGGCTACATCCCGAAGTGGAGTAGATGGGCCACCAACGCCAACGCCGTCCAATGCTTCGTTGTCGAGCACACCAGAGAGCGCTTGATGACCATGTCTCGGAATCTCGGTGGGCCACTTCCTAATATAACACTAGCAAAGCTGACGGTAGTTCGCACCCACAAAAATACACTCCTAATGATTTTTGCTTTCGAAACATTAAACTTAAGATTCCATTTTTTTTTAAATCTCTGCTATCTCTAACCGGACCCCCTGTATTCTTTAGTAGCTTGAGCTCCCTGTACCTTTCGGTTACTCTTTTTCAAAACTTTACAATTGAGACTTCTTAGTTTCCATAGAATAGCCGCACCATTACATAGCTGACGGTAGTTCGCCCCCTCTCTTGTTGCTAGTTCTTTATCATATAAACCTCATAGTCCTCTCCTACCAAGAGCATTCCTGCTTGTCCTGACGATATTTCATTAAAAATAGTTTGAACAAAATACAGAGGTAAAGTTCTAACGTTGACTTTCCAAGTTTTTCCAAGAGCACAGTGTTTCACTAATCAAATAGTATAACTGTCGTCGAATGCCTTAAATAGATCATATTCTGAGATTGGTCCCACAATGGCTCGGGCCGGCCTTCTCCGAGAGAGCAATTGTGGCTCTGTTTTATAATGTGCCCCAATTGGGCCGCACTAGAGCGGTCTCCGAATTGACCGGGTGTCTCCGCGAGAACGATTTAGAGCCGTTAGAGTGCGCGTTCTATTTAGGGCATTAGATTTCACTTGTACTTTTTGATTTTTGAAGGACTGTGCTCTTGGGAAAACTTGGACACCCCAACGATAGAACCTTACCTTTGTGTTTCGTTCAAACTATTTTTTCTCTTCAATATCATCATAGCAAACGTGGATACTGTTTTTAGGAGAAGACTTCTTGTTAGGTAACATTATTGTAGCGTAATTGCAGGTTTTGTTCTTCTGTTTCAATACTTTTCTCTCTCTCTCTCTCTCTCTCTCTCTCTCTCCTTACCCATAAATACTTTATTTCACAAAAAATGCGAAGTACCTCATCTTATAGCATTTTGTCTGTGTTTTTTTAGTTTGTGGTGTGGATATGAGTCTTGGTTATTCAGATACGTTAGTTAATTGCTCGATATCATTAGTTGTTGGACACCTTACCTTTGATCTTTTCGTGAACCTGAGCCTGCTGGGATGCCGGTAAGATTAAGATGAATATGGCCATGCCAATTTCTTGTTTTCTCTTTCCTTTTTAGGTGGCTCTATCTTTGACGCGGCACAAAATCCGGCATGGACTAAGATTGAAGACTGACGTTATCATCAGCCTGTTCTACTCAGGATCTCCGTAAAACATGTCCTGCGCCTTGACCACTCTAGTGTACAGCACCCTGAGGAAATGATGGAATACAAGATATCCAAGGTATGTAAGTAGAATCCAACTCTCTCTTTCTCCCCCTCTCGCCATTGACTTGTCTTTGACTTGCTTTTTTTAGTTCATTTCCTTGTTGAATGCGCATTTTTATGTTGTTATTTAGAAACGCCCGCGATGATCGTGCCTACGAGGACGAGAGGACGAGTGGCAGCGGAGTTCCTTCCGAGCCCAACATGACGTCAGTGAGGCCGTGCTCGACGTCTTCTCCATTGTCTATGTCACCCCGGAGCCCCGGAGAGCTAGTCTTGAAGATTTCCCATCATTTGCATTTTTGTTATTAATTCTGTAATGTGGAGATGATTTTCGATTTAACATCTTAAAAGTTAATATGAATTGGTCACTTGGTTGGAGAAGAGCCGGAGGCCTTAGCAATGTTATTTTGAGCCTGGCCCTTTAGTTAAGATTAGCAGCATGTCCAAGGTATGCAATTTTCTCGTTGTATTTGCCCCATTTAGGAGATTACATCGTTGTCACATGAATGCTAAATGGAAAAAAGCCGCACGGACTGTACTGTGCCACTGCCCACTTGCTGGACCGGTTCCGGGCCCGACAAGGACTGTACGGCCCGTTTTCGTGACTTGTTCCGGACCCGATACCGGTGACGTGTCCGAGGACTTCGGCGCCCTCGAGGGAGAGAGCTGGAGGACTGCGGAGATGTAGCTAGATCTCTTACTATGGTGTTTTCGTGGTCGTATTATGGTACGATCTTCCCGGCTGTAGAAATTTTACCGCCTGTCCGGCTTCGTACCTTTGGACCTTTGTACACATTGTAGTATTGCACACAACCAAGACAACAGACAACCGATAATAAATTGAAATTTATTAAATATTTATTAAGTTGCACATTCGAACTATTTCCTTTGATTAGTTTAGCGAATGTTTCACTCCTTTCCTCGATCCTTCTTCTTCTTATCCTAAACATTTAAAGTTACATAGCAGCCGGTTTCTGAGACGTATTTGGACGCTCAATTCCCACTTAGGGTATACACATAGCTGTTTTCAGCCTAATGTCCAGATACCATCCTTATATCTCTTTAATAATTTAAAAGGAACCATTAAGCGTATACCAGACATTAGCCGCTTTCCAGTCTTCAACTCATATTCTGGAAAAAGGGAGGGGAAGAGTCAGAAAAATGAATTTTATGATGTTTTGTAGGCCCCCGCTGGGCTACCGAGCCTTACTTTAGCTGTAATAGTCTTTCCGCCAGGGTCAGTTTCCGACCGAGTTCCGGTGGATTCAGTGGATTCCGAAACTGAATTTCCATCACATTCCCAGTCGTACTTGTCGTCCAAATTGAGCTGAACGAAGGTTCTATTCTCGAGTTACTCTGCGCTTCACCCTCATGTCGAGAGCCGTCTCTCTCTCTCTCTCTCCGCTCTTTCCCTCTCTCTCCGCCTGCTCTTTTCCTCCCTCTCTCTCTCTCTCTATACCTTCAGAAGCTTGGCCACGTTCCTCAACTCTTTGTAAAAGAACTCGTAGTCAATATGGGCACTATCCGCGTATTCCAAATTATCGATGTAGTGGAGCATCTTTGTCATTTGCGGAAGCGGAAGCTGTATTAATAATACTTATTGCTTATCATTTAATGTAAATATACTATTTATTGGCGAATGCTCTCAGCTCTCACGTACAAAGCCTTTTAAGTTTTTTTCCAACATAACGGCTGGCTAGCTGGTATATTATATTTGCCATACGTCTTACAGTATTACATGATGTATAAGATTCACTCACCGGTCCAAAGAAGGCTTTTCTCCCGGCGTCTTGCCGTGCCTCCTCCTTTAATTTTAAAACCGTTGGCAGTTTCTTTTCGGCCTTCCACGGAAGACCATCAGGACAAGCACAGTCAACCACCATGTAAATCCAAGATTCGAGGTCTTCCTGAACGGGATGATTCTTGCTTAGGCGGCTTAGACTTAGGCTTTGGTAAATAAGATTATCAGTTCATCATAAGGTCAGCTGTCCAGCAAACAACTTTAGTTCTTCGTTTAGAATTAGAAACTATACATGCGATGTTTAAATACGTTAGATTCTATGTGACGCTTGAACATTAACAAGTTGTCGAATTTTTAGTTTTGCAACCTTGCTATGAAAGTATACCTTCGGACCGCATTCAATTCCCTTGTGACAGCTTAGTGGAGCGAATTTCACGGTTCCTTTGAAAATCACCTAAACTAAACGACTGTGTTTATTTGTTTTCTCTCTAGCTCCTAATCTTCTTTTCTGTTTCTGTCTGTCTGTCTATCCCTCTTTATTTATCTCTCTGTCTCCTTCTCCCTCTCCCTCTTGTTTCATTTTATCACAAAAACATGAAAATCTTCGTCTGAGGCCGCGCACAAAAAGAGGCTCGACTAAGGGGGCACCAGAAGCGCGCGGACGCAAGGTGGCGCATGCCACGCATTTCGTGCCTGTGGCGAGGTTAGCGGCAATGGCGCAGTGTTTTAGTGTTACAGTAATTGCTCCTCATACATTTTCCCTTGGCGCCTTAATCTCTCTCCTGTCGTTGCAGAACTTCCTTGCCAGACCAAAGTCCAAAATGTAAATGATTCGCTCGTTCTCTGTTGGTCCAATGGAGAAATTTCCCGGTTTGATATCCCTAGAATGTACATAAGATTTGCTAGATAGCTTGTGGTTCTAGTAAAAAAAATACTTACAGCAACATACAGTGATTTTAAGATAATGTAGAGAACATGGAAAGTTAAACAAGTCAACTACCGTATGGCAAATTGCCACAAGGTTACACAAAGAAATTAATTCAGAGTTTATTCTGCAGTTATTGGCAGGATTGTTTGTTCGGGTATAACATTTTTTACTAAATTTGGAGGTGAGCTCACCTATGAATGAACCCATTTCTGTGCAACTGTTCAATTCCTTCAAGGGTTTGGATTGCTACAGCAATGCCGGTAGCCAGCCTGAAAATTGGTGCTTCTTTGATTCTATATTTTTACATTTTCTATTTTCTATCATTTTCTATTTGCCTATGCGTGTTAAATATTTTTTCTAGTATATGTCGTATATGAGCTGGCCAGACGACGAAAGACGTTTTCGGCAGAGGCATAGGCATACGAAAGTTAGGCAGTATTGACATGTCGCATATTTTTATGGTCCTTGCACCAAATTAAGAAGGATTCTTAATAAATAACGAAAACAAACGAGAAACATGGCGGGTTGTATCCTCGTTTAATATCGGCCAGGTTGTCGCCGAGCAATGTCATCACGATCATGGAAAAGTTGGACTAAATTATGATTATTTATTGTGATTAATTATTACATTTGGTATAATTGTTGTGGACTAATGCGTTGTAAGATTATTGAGCTGTAAGATTATTGAAACATAAAGCTTTCATCAAGCGTTAAAGCGAAATACCGGTCAGTTTTTGAAACGCATCGCATACAACTGAATTCTTACGTATTTATGCTAATTTGCTCCAATTTAGTTCGATTTTTTATTCTAATGCTGGTGAACTCGTTTCAAAAACCGCCCGTATTTCGCTTTAAGAAACATATCGACTTGGTGACACCGCTATACTGGTACCTCGACGGTTAGGAAACAATGATACAGTAATGAAAGCTTATGGCTTATGGCCAAGAGTATACTTTGTTAGCGCGATAGCGCTAACATAGGTCGGTTTACCTTTTTAGTCCTGTCAATCATTTCGGGAAAGTGATTTATGGCTCCGGACTTGACAGTTTTCATTGTTTTCATTACAAGAATCTGAATAAGATAAGATTTGGGTTCTGTCTTTCTTTCCCTATCTCTCTCTCTCTCTCTCTCCTCCTCCTCTCTTACATTCTACCACATCGTAAAACTATTTTCTGGTATTAAATGCTGCTCCATGCACACGCATGTGCACTGATTTCGGGCAGGCTACAAGAAATTTGGCTTGTCCAGATTTGCACAAAATCAACAAACCTCCATGCTCAATTTGGTGTGATTCCGTGACTCGATTTTTTTCTCCACTTTCATTGCAAGCTCTTTTCCGGTGGGCGGATCGGGTCGAATTCTTAAAATGCTCCGTTTTTTTGCAATTGTTTCCTCGTTACGATATTAAGTATGCGCCGTGTGAACCTATGTCGTTTCGAACAATAAACTTACCTGTACACAGCACCATAACCGCCCTGGCCAATCTTCTCCAAGACGACGTACTTGATCTTCTTACTGAAATATGTTCAAATTAATTAGAATTACCAATGTTTAAAGGAGTCGCTTATCCCTGGGAAGCCCGGTTTGCGCTTATCAAACCACGTGTATCATCGCTTTAAATTGAGGCTAACCTGCTGACATAGTGCTCCACCGGTATGTCCATTCCATCGCTTTCGTCGGCGCTTTGCATTTTCAAATGTTTCGATTCGATTTGATTTTTATTGACTTCAAAGTAAACAAAAGAGAGTGAGGCTTGGAGACTATAAACTGATGCCATTGAGGGAATTGTTGTCTTTTATAGGATGAAGAAGCATATAGACAGACATGCAAATTGAGGTTGTAATTTACTGTAGTCTTAGAAAATGTGTAGCAGCTATTTCAGATATACTGTAACAAAGATAGTGGCATGTTCTACACTAGACACCTCGGCTTTGTTAGCGCGATAGCGCAAACATAGTTTGGGTTTATTACAGGGTTATTATTGCTTGTGCACAAAATAAGGTGTTTCAATTGCAATGAACTGGATATATAAAATTGTTCATGTGAGACAATTTGCACAACACCGCTTTCTTCTTTTTATTGTACTCGTACATATAGGCAGTAAATTTATTCGGAATAAAGTAATTTGAACACTACATTTTTTTTGCCGACGGTCCTTTTTCATACGGAGCACTGGCCCGATGCTATGAGGTCATACTCCTTGCTCCTTAAATTTTTTTCGTTTATTTAGTAAATGAGCAAGGGAGAGAAAAAAGAGGCTCCATTATAATAGTTGCTCAGACCTCATTAGATTAGGTCCATATCGGTAAATTGGCTAATTGGCTAATTGGCACGTTTGTTTTCCAAACTATAATTGGATTACTTACTTACTGATGGTTGTATGTGACTTTCCTGCGGCCGATGTTGATTTGAGCGGACTGTAAACGTATAATTGAAATAGCGTTCTTTGCTGAGTACCGCTGTTGTCAGTCAGTAGGCAAAATAAATAGATTAGGCGACACATGACACAAAAACTCAACTACAGCGTGGAACCTAGCGCTTATGTTTACATGCAGGCTATTCTAATTAATCAGGATGCGAATAGTCATAGATGATAATTACATGGGAAACGGAAAACCCCGAAATGTGCCCGATCACGGCCCTCAAATAATCGGGCACGGGTCGGGCACGTATCGGGAATTATGGGAAATAATTGAGCAATTGTCGGGTATAATCAATCACATATCGGTTTTTGCACTCTGTTGCGGTAGCATGATGAAACTTTCCAAAACTCACATAAATTAAACCGGTGAAACATGCTGATCTTTGCTTTTAGTTCAGTGAATAAAATGACAATTAAAAATTCCCGATCTGTGCCCGACCCGTGCCCGATTAATTGAGGCACTTGATCGGGGTTATGTTTGCGATAATCGGGCACATATCGGGGGTTTTTGGTGCGGTCGGGAACATATCGGGAATTTATTGAAGTAATCGGGCATATATCGGGAATTTTTCGCAAATAATCTGGCACATATCGGGAATCCCACTTTCCTGTGATACCCTAATTAGCATATATTGGGTGAACTCCTGCAAAATTCTTGTAAATTCTGGTAGGCTGAAAGTTGAGTTCCTACATCGTGAGGGTTAAAGTGGTATTATTTGAATAAAAAATCGACCACTATTCGACCACTCATATACTTATTAGCACAAACATATGAATGATTGGCTAAACATTAGTGATTCCTTCTCGACCGGCCGTATTCACCAACACCGTAAGTCTCACCGTAAGTCTGAGGCCGTATTCACCAACACGCTCGCAGCCCTCGCTGGCCTCCCCAGGGGAGGTAAAGAGCGCGTAGAGAGTGTGAAAGCAGAAGAGATTCAGTGCGCTCGTGAGCCTAGGGAGAGCTCCCTGTGTGTTGGGGAATACGGCCTCTGAAGTCATAATAGGCAATTTGCTACATATGCGGTAGACATCGTGAACCAACATTGACAAAAGCGCACACGAAAACGCTTGCAATGTAAGCATTAGGCAGAACGATTTTATTCACGGGGTAATATACTGTATTTCTGAGCAAAAGGACACCTAAAAATGTCCCTCCATGAGCGAGGCACGCAAAAAAAAGAGAAGAAATATATGTGTGGAGTATAGTGCTACAAATAAAAGGATATGGTTATTGTGAATTGAGGTAAATATCCCTAAACTAATTGCTTGTAAACTTTGTTCGGACGCCACAGCGTTGTTCCAATAATTACCAAATGGCAGAAATTCGTAATTTTGGTGTGCTTCAGTGCGGCAATTTGAATACCAAGTGAGAGCCAAGTTTGAGACCTAACATTATGTGTAATGCGCTATATCCCTATATCGGATTTGCACAGTGTGCCGGTCCCGAACAAAATTTACAATGTGTAGACGACTAGGGGGATTATTCGAAAAAAGTAAACATTAACGGCAAAACGTGTTGGAGTTTTATCTTCTAGTTCAAGGTTTCGCGAACACTGATGGAAAATTGGGGCACATTTCCAGTTTTTGATTTTCAGTGCTGAAATAAAACATTAGTATTTCTATTTTTAAAATCTACTGTGTGATGATAAAATCTAAGATCAGTAGCGGAGTCGGAAAGGTCATCCTAGTTCCAACTACTCATTAAACTTAGGCCTTTAGGATTTTCCTTATACTTACATTAGGCTTGATTCTTAACTATTGATTAGTGAGAAATTTCCGTACAAGAAACTCACAGCTGGTCAAGTTCGTATTCGTTTTTCGACAAAAACACACGTACACCCTAAAAGTGTATGCATAAAATATAATTACCATTGCTACCGTATTTATAATTTATAATTAAGTTATTACACTAAAATTTCTCACACTATTTTCTGTACTATGTAGGCGCAGTTTTTTCCCGGAAAAAATTGCATTATGCTAAACTTCGGTGTTTATTTATCAACATATCAACTTATATCATGAAACTTACGTGATCGCCAGTCTTCATGTTTCCGTCACTTTTCCAAATTCGAGCGCATCTCTCAATTACGCGGTGGAAGCTTTTCAGAACGGTTCTACAGTGTTGCTGCACGCGTAGGATGTACTCCTGTCGGTAGAAGTTTGTGGGGTCCCTTGCTTCGGTAAAGTCGTATGCTCGAAGATAACACTGAAAAAATATTGTCAGCTCTTTATCTCTCTCTCTCTCTCTCTCTCTCTCTCTCCTGCTTCTGTCTCACACAAATCTCCTCTGTGATACTCCTATTGTAAGTTTTTTTTTTATCAAGAATAACACACCCATTGTTTAGTCGAGTTACAGTAGTTATGATTGACATAATCTAAGGGACTAGCACCCTTGTTTTTCCACAGTTCAACGTGAACGTGTACCTGAAATCGTATTATATAAAGGAGAAGAGTTTAGATGTTTGTCACCGAATCCGCAACGAAATCCATACTACGTTTCAAGGATTTGTTATACGCTGTTCTTGTCATGATAGAATGTTAGGTCCGTGTTTATTAGTTTGTTTGTATTACTGCGCTATGAGAATTAGCAGCCGAGCTAATATTTTTCTGTAATTTATTATTAAACACCAATGACAATAACCCACCAAGTGGGAACCCTTTGCACAGTTGTCAAAAGCAATGACAGCAATCTGAAACATGAGGAACAAATGAATCCGATTTTCAGCGATAATGTCGATTATCAAACTTTTCGTGGTATGATACAACTTTTCGTTGTGCTATATGATTGTTTTAATCTTATGCTGTAAATCATTTTGTTTGGGTTTTTGCTTGACTTAGTGGTGGCGCTAGATTTCCTCAAAACCTGGTAGAAACACATTTTTTGGGTGTCCTTGTGAACATATGAAGAGCACTGTATTATAAAAAAGGAGTGCCATTCTATGGAAGTATTGTTTAGCTTTGTAACATAAAAATTAAGAGAAACGCTTACATCCGAGAAATAGTGTTCTTTGCAGAGGACAAATGTAGTCAATAGACCCAGGAAATAGAAGAGGCGACTCATTATCCACAACTGAAGTATTTGGATAAAGTACGCATTTATATATAGTTGCCGATATGCTAATTACATCGTAGACAGACACTGGGACAAATCCGCATGAAGAAACCCGCGAAAACGCAGTGAAAAAAGGACGAGGTGAAAACGCCAGGGCGGCGTTAGGCGTTGTCACGGCAAACTTTTGCCGTGCCCACCGGGTTGGCTGTTTCTAACTAAGCGTTTACGCGGAAAATCAGAGCAATAAGGTAGTGCCTATGACTTGCAATGTATGTCTTTTATATTAATACAGCCTTGCAAGACACAATCACTTCGCAGGAATCGAACCTGCCGGTAAGCCCACTGACACGGATTACTAGTCCGTAGCTTAGACCAATCGGCTATGACGCGCATGCGGGGTAAGTGAAAAAGTGCGACATGCGTTCAAAGCCCGTTGCCTGAAAAACGCCGGAGTGAATTTTTACGGCTTGTTTCAGGCAACGGGAGCGAGACGCTGATTTTTTCACCTGCGTAGCACCGTGCATGATAATTACATTAATTAGCGTATCATCGATATGTATTAAAGAAGCTGTGCTTATGACGTAACTTAGTATCAACATGACCCGAATCCTTATTATGTTGTGCTTGGTGTTTTACGCAACACACAGCGAACTTATGTCGGAGGTATGTATTCGAATTTTATTTTTGACTGTTATTTATACATTTGTTTCTTTACAATCAATACAAATACAGTATTTAATGATGGCATAGAACTATGATATTCTATAAAATTTTGTATTTCAGATCGCTGTATTCGTTTACGACGATTGCCCGGCTGGATATGTGAGTATTTAAGTACATAATATAAATCTTAGAAAGGTGAAAATGGTAAGTAACCCAGGCAGGCTGGTCTGCGGAATCCGTGTCCGCAGGAGAGAGATGGTTTTTTGACATGGGAAAGGAGGATACGCAGAAAAGAGGGCGGGGCTTGTTTCTCTCTGTCTCGAGTTTTTCAATGCAAACATGCAATCTTTTGCCGCGGACGCGGATTCGCATGTGCGCGCTGCGCGCCTGAGGACCAGAGGTACCGGAAAAGTATATACTCGAACAACCCGAAACTGTCTATACTTTCTTACGCAAATGAGGGAGCTTTCGGGATGCGGAATTCCGAGCAAAAGACGTTTCAAAAGTGGTTCGAGATTAGGGGTCGGAACTTAATTAAATCTCCACAGTAGAAAATGGATATGCAACATGATATGCAAATGACCTATATGCAAATTAGAAAAGTAAAGCGGGATATACATATGCAAATCCACTTATCTACTGTGAAAATGTGATTCAGTTCCGACCCCCAATCTCGAACCACTTTTGAAACGTTTTTTGTTCGGAATTCTGTATCCCGATCGCGCCCTGAGCCATTTTTATATCTCCATGGTTTCACTAGTAGGTTCAAGCGGTGAAAAGCTCGTCAAAGCGTCATTTTCACTAGCTCCCAGAAAGTAAGAAGTCTGACTTTTCATATTTAAAGGACAGCATCCACATTGAACTCTGGGAATGGGATCCATTCAGCCCTCATGACTACTACAGCCAAAACTTCTGCACTAACACCGATTGGGTGGGTTATCGATTATCGGTTGTTGATTATCGCTTATCGATGGATTGATTTAGCAAATTAATCAACATCATATTTTACCACCAAAGAAAACCACCAAAGCTTTTCTGTTATGTGATCCTTATGGCGTTCCATGTATGCGATTAGCAGTTGTGAAAATGACAAATGCATGTCCATGTTCGAGTCAATGTAAATCACATGGTCCCGCAGTTTGAATCTAGTACGGATCTATTTCAAATAGCACGGCTCTGATGCACGTCGCTGTAGGACCATGTCAAATGCGTCGTTCGCATGGGTTACGGTAGGCATTTGACGTTCATGTAAAAATGGCCTGAACATGGACAGACACTTGTCATTTTCGCAAGTGCGAATCGCGAACATAGAGAGGCCATACGAGAAACGACCGACATTTAGGAAATAATATAGCTAGAGGTACATGCAGCCTGTTTTTTTGCATTACACCTTTTCCCCAAATGTAACACTGTTTAGTCGTTGTTTGCTGTTATGACAACTTTTTATTATTTTCCATATTATATTATGCCATTTTTGAAAGAACTAGAAAGAATATATTAGTTAGTTTGGATACTTCTAGCTCTTCGACCCGAAGTCCAGGTGGCCTTAGTGGCACAGGTAACAAATATACAAGGGGAAACCGCACTGTTCGCTATAGCCAGGAAAGGAGGTTTAGGTAACTCCAACTAGTCGGGGTCTCGGGTGCCTCCGAATCTAGTTAATCATCCGCCCAATTGGGATGGCGCGGGAACTCTGGACTATACGGTGCAAGACGATAATACAGTCAAATAACTGAATATACGGAGAATCTGGATCAACCGTAGTAAGGGTTTATTACAAGACCGAATACCTAGAACATACACAAACGGGTTCAACCCAAACAAGAAGAAGCGAATATACACAGTTCCTAAATAATATATGCTAATATACCTAAGGATGAGTACGGTAATTGATATCTAAGGGATATATGGTTGAGACTAATATAGCTATGAAAGGGTATAGATTACGGTAGGATATACATGATATTAAGGCGGTCGTGCGCAGTCACGACACTCCCAACAAGAACGACAATGTCCATAAGGGACCTACAGATTAATAACAACATAGAGGAAATAAGAAAGCCTGAATTATAAGAGACAACAAGTTAGAGCGAAGAAACGAGGTTAGAACTAACTAACTCTTATACACCTCTTCGTATCATAGTTAGGATACGGTAGTTAAAGTATTATTACAAAGTATTATTCCGAATATCACACTTGGATCCTGGCTGCAAGTCTACTCGTGATTACGGTAACTGCCTAGCTGGCCTTCCAGTCTGTATGATATACCGCGCGTACGCGACGCGATGAAATGCGCTGCGTAACCATCGTGAAAGCAAGCGTGCATTTCTCGGATTAGTTGTGCAGTTATACTTTTACGATTTAAAGTTGTTTTTATTGTTAGTTTTTTTATATAAAGTTATCTAGACGGTGCGTAGCGCCCCTCCGGGGAAGGGAACCGTATAGTTGCAGCCGTTAGGGCTCAGTTATCGATGAAACCGAAGTTAAGGTGATTTTAGAGAAAAGTTAGGATGAATAGGACAAATAAACAAACGAATTCACTGTTAGTATCAACGTGATTGTCTTAATATTTCGCGAATTGTGTTTAGTCGATTGTCCTTGTCCTCGTGCGTGACTGTCTCCATTTCAGGCACTATCGCGTTGTTTTGCGGCAACAACGGGCCGACGTGCAGTCGAATGCAGACCCGCAGAAAAAAAGGTGAGCGTCGTTGATCCTCGTCGATAGTCGGAGGGCTTTCATGCGGGCAATCCCTCCAGACTATTTCTTCTTGTCCAGGTGGTTGAAGGGCTTTCAGGCCAGGGCAATCCCTTCAAACCACAGTTTTTCAGTTCATAGTGTTGTTTAAAACTAGTTTTACTCCTTACTACTAAGAGAATAAGTTATCCACATTACAATAGGAGTTTTATTATTAGCATTTCAGAAACGGCCGCGGGACCGAACGCGAACTCCGATGGCAACAAGTTTCATACTGGATAACCAGGTTAGTTTTATACACACTTGTTATGCGAGTTAATTTTCTCGAAATATAATTTAGAGAAAGTTGTATTAAAATTGATAAACCATAATTTAGTTTTCAACTATTTCAGTGTTAAACGAAGTTTTGCAGTTGTTACATAAACATATCCATGTACATATGAGTAGCGTTTCAATGTTCAATGTTGTTATCAGTTATTAATACTGAGTTTTATTTTCAGTTATCCTACGTCGTGGATCGGGGGTGAAAGGTGACGCCGACGAAGAAGTTAGAAGATTTAACTAGGAAACTCCCACAGCGGAACTGCAACTCCACGAAAGTGGTATGTTTATTAACTCCACTTTATGTGGAATAAAGTTTTATTTTTGTTGAAGTTGTGCTCGATTGCGTTTACTGTGTTGATCTGTGAGAATTTACGCAAGAACAAGTTATCGATGTGAGGCAAGTTAAAACAGTTTTGAACACATTAGTTCACCTTGCGGTAGATGATAGCAGCCAAAATTCTGCTTCAGTTTATAGTTAAATGACTAATACGATTTTTTTTCGCCTCTTTTTCTTGACGAAAAAACGCTTAGCCACTTTGAACAGCAGACTGCTTTTCGCGTAGTTATGAGGCTTGGACCTCCAGTTACACCGGGTAAAATAGGACAGAGTTTTAACACCATTTTCACATTTCATAGAAAATCTTGACGTTAAGTTAATAAGTTGGCTGATGGCTTTGTTGCACAGTTGTCTGTGTCCTTTGTTTAGTACCGAATTAGTTGGTATAGTTACATTAGAATTACTAAAAATAAGTATTTGTTCGGTACTGGACAAAGGAAGTTTGCGTGTTTTCGCTGGCATACCAGTTTGTATCAAACAACGGAGCTCACACTCATCGAAAACAGTTAATACAGTTGTTGCATGCACAGAGTTATTCGTGCAAGGTTCAAAATCCCGACAGTTTGTTAAAAAGTTTTTATTAGAAACAAAACAATTAAAAATTGGGAGTTGTCCGTGAGAATAAGGAGTTGGCTGTTTGGAGAAAATGAGAAGGAATTGGAATTTTGACTACATTTAGGGACGAAAAAACTTACATTTTCGCGCCTCGTACTCCTCATTGACTCCTTCTCGTTCCTCTCCATTTTCTTCACCTCCACGGTCTACTCCTCCTTCGTTTTCCTCTGCGAATTGAAAGTTGACCAGTTCCTTATTTTGTCCTTCAGGTGGAGCCAGAACCCGACTTGCCGGTGACGGATTCCATGCCCTCGAAGTGACTGGATTCGACGCGGACTGGAGTTCTTCAGAACGTAAAGGTGAGTTGTTTACATTCGTTTTTTGTTTTCTCCCGAATGTTGTAGTTGGGGCTTTCTGCCTACAATGTGGCCCGTTTCCGATGCGTGCGGAGTTATTCCACGTTTTCTGAGTGGAGTTGTAGTACTGCGGAAGTATTTTATTAATTACTCTGTTAGCAGAACATAGTTGAGAGTTATGAGGCCCTTTGCACTGTGCGCACATTGGTTCAAGGCACTCGTAGGTACCGTGATCCCTTTCGTAGCAACGGTGGCAGGCTCCGGCTTCATTTAGTTTATCCCGTCTGGCGTGGTTAGGGAGTTGTAGGGCGCACTTAATAGTTCTGTGTCCCATTTTGCCACAAAACAGGCACATCGTATAGGCAGCCGCATTCTCGTAGTTGATATTTCTGACTCGTTCCGTTTCCGCGAACGTGTCAACAAGAGTTTTAATGTGCGCTAATAGAGTAGATGTGTTCCATTCCGTATTAGCAGTTTTCTCCAGTAGTGTGAGTTGGTGAAGGAAAGCGTAGGGGAATTTAGACTTGATTGTACTGCGGTACTGAGTCGTGTCCACCCTGTCATACCTTTCGAGTTGGTTAGTTATAGCCTTAACAGCGTAGAAAGTTCTCTGCAGGTCAGTACCACTAGAAGTTGCTCGGGGAAGATTCGAGAGTTTAGCAAAAATCGCGAGTTTCTTGCCGTACGTATCATTAAACTGATCTTGTAAGGCAGCAATAATGTCCTCGTAAAATTGATCAGATTGCGGGTATTGCATGATACACAGTTGTGCCGCCCCAGTGCATCGTTTTCGCAAAACTGGTAATTTAGTTGAGGAAGGGTAGGGCTGATCGTGAACCAGTGGGCAGAAGACGTCCCAAAAGTGATCCCAGTTTTCGGGGTCTCCGTTAAACTCTGGTACATCCATTTCTAGAAGACCTCGGTCTAAACGCAAATCCATAGTTTTAGGCACCTCTTGTGCAGTTAGTTGATGAGCCCCATCTTGCGCTTCTATTTGGGGAGCCGGCGCGATAGGTGCGATTTCAATAGTTGGGCGCGGTGTCATTATCATATCTTCGGCGAGGTTGCGCAGTTGAATAATAAGATTGCGAGTTTGCTCTAGAGTGCTCGAAATTTCCTCTGCATCTAGAAAGTTATTGATCTCAGTTTGATCAGTTCCATTTAGCGAATCGGCTTCAATCAAGTTGCGCTGAATGTTAGTTTCAATCTTTTCGAAAGTTGAGATAAGAGACTGCAGCCTCTGAGTTTCGATTGTCAATCTATCAGTTGATAAGTTATCCCAGTCAGTTGCAAGCAGATGCTGAGCCAAGTTAATACGGGAGTTAAAATAGTTCTTTGACTGATCGAGCTTTCCTTTCAGGTTCACAAGTCGCCAGATTTCCGGACGTTGACCGTGAAACCACGAATCGATACGCTCGAGCATCAGCCAAATGGAAAAAGACAAAAGGAGAACAATTAAACAAAGAATAATGTAATCAAACATTTTGTTGAGTTGGAGTTTGAATAAAATGAATGAAATATGAATTTAAGTTTGTTCACCGGTGTGAGGTGAGTTGTGGGGCACCAATTATGAAATTAGACTGAATTTGAATATGTCACCAGGTTCGATCACGGTTCAGGGTACCATGAAAGAACTAGAAAGAATATATTAGTTAGTTTGGATACTTCTAGCTCTTCGACCCGAAGTCCAGGTGGCCTTAGTGGCACAGGTAACAAATATACAAGGGGAAACCGCACTGTTCGCTATAGCCAGGAAAGGAGGTTTAGGTAACTCCAACTAGTCGGGGTCTCGGGTGCCTCCGAATCTAGTTAATCATCCGCCCAATTGGGATGGCGCGGGAACTCTGGACTATACGGTGCAAGACGATAATACAGTCAAATAACTGAATATACGGAGAATCTGGATCAACCGTAGTAAGGGTTTATTACAAGACCGAATACCTAGAACATACACAAACGGGTTCAACCCAAACAAGAAGAAGCGAATATACACAGTTCCTAAATAATATATGCTAATATACCTAAGGATGAGTACGGTAATTGATATCTAAGGGATATATGGTTGAGACTAATATAGCTATGAAAGGGTATAGATTACGGTAGGATATACATGATATTAAGGCGGTCGTGCGCAGTCACGACAATTTTAGTGCTGGGTGCGTGGTTACGGTGTGGACGAGATCGCCTTCCACGATCAGGAATATTTTCTTCGAGTTCGCGAATTTTGTAAGGACAACAAAACGCAAATGGAGGTGACCAAGGAAAGATGCGCCTATTTGTACACTGCCGATGACAGGGTTCACTCTGGAGAACATGCAAGTTAATCATACTGTAGAAAAGAACAAGTACTGAGGTTAGGAGCAGGGCAGCAGAGTTAGCTATGCCTCCAGTACCGAGTGTGAGAATAATTATAATCATAGGTGCCTAGGCCTATGCATTAGATTGAATGTGCTTTGCCTACCGCCTACGTAAGCGCATGCATCAACAGTAAATAGCAAACATACTCATGGAATCTAATTAGCCCTTTCAGGCTGTCAAGATTCACTTTGCTACAAATACATATTATCTCGACCAAGTGTGAGTAATTTTATAATCTTAGCTCTCGCGCATCGCTTGAGACTGAGAATGATAAACACTGAGGAGGGCGTCACCTATCTTCGCAACACTACAGTGGCTAAACATTGGCTTACGCACGGACGCGGAACTTTTACGCGGAACTTCTAAATCACGATTTTGTGCCGGAAGGATGCTACCGAAATAAGCTCTTCATAGGGCTGACTATTTTGTCGTATACCTTGGCAATACTTCCCACCCACTTATTATTATTATCTTCATCTCATCATTATTTCAGCGGGAAAGCGCAAGAGATGTCGTATTGCCCAACCTTCCCCGAGCATGGCTATCAGAAGCGAAATGTACAGCTTAATGACACACGTTTCAACAACGAATCACCATTGGAGTATTTCAAGAACGTGGACGAGAAAAGAAGACATAAACGTCCTTAGGCCTTAGGTGATAGCGATGATTGACGTATACATATAATACCCATGTAAAAATATCATGACAGTTTTGTGTTTTGTTAGTCGACCTTGCTTGGCACCCTGCCAACATGTTCCCGAGCGTAGCAATGAGACATCACCATTAATACTATAAGAGTCTATGCCCAAATATGGTTTTACATTTTTTTAGTAACTTGAGGTTTATTAGTTCGCCTGGTGTGTTGTGCTCGATGTGGGTATGTTTTTCTATGAGAGTACGATAGGCTATTGAATACAATAAATTATACTAGTACAGTAGTTTTACCATAGTTGTCGCGCATCTATGAAATAAACGTCGTGAAATAAATCAACTCAGTTAAAGGCATTTCATGGTTGACAATGTGTTTTTGTCTATAAAATATTTTAATTTAACACTACAATACTACACTTTTCTTCACAAAACACAATACACAAATTCTGACCCAGTTACTTTGAATATATTGTTATTGGGATGCAAATACACTGACAAATTGAAATGAAGTCACCAAATTATCGGATAGCAGACGGCTATCGCCGCCTAAGGCGACATCGACACCGGCTAACTTATTTTTGTAATTAGTATTGATAGACTTTAACCTTTTAACCTTTAACTATACACAAATGACGGTAACCCACGAAGTGGGAACCCTTTGCACAGTTGTCAAAAATCAACGATAGCTATCTGGAAATCAACGGTGTATTGTGTATTCAAAGCGAAACAGTGCGTGGTTGTTGGAGTTTAGCCGAAACATTTCCTGGGCGAGCGCACACCCCCAGTCTAAGCAAAACATTCACCATTCTATTCACGAAGCAAAATATTCACGAAGCAATCTGGTAATGTACGGTAACTTAAAAGGTAATGGCGCGTTCGAGATGGGAAAAAGTTGGTGGAATTCCTAAAAAAAAAGGAAACGTGCGAGATGAGAGCGAAAACGTGCGTGGAAAAGCAAAAATACCGTAGTGGAATCGATGTTGGATTGTATTTTTAGCAACTGGAGGAGCCAAAAATGACGCGCCGTCGAAGTTGACCACGACGGTTGGGGCCGATAAGAAGCGCATTTGTATATGCTTGCCGACTTGCCAATTACACCGGAAATAGAGCACCGTGTATGATAATTACATTAATTAGCGTATCATCGATATGTATTAATTAAAGAAGCTGTGCTAATGACTCAACGTGGTCTCTCGTTCAACATGACGCGCCTCCTCCTCTTATTGTGCTTGGTGTTTTACGCAACACACAGCGAAGTTACTTCCGACGTAAGTATTCGATTTGCATTGTTGAGTCTCATGAATTGTTTTACTTACAACCAATACATTGTTTGATGGATAGTGTACTGAATAGAATTAGAATATTCTACAAAAATTTGAATTTCAGATCGCTGTGATCGTTTACGACGATTGCCCGGTTGGATACGTGAGTGTTTGCGTGTTTAAGTACATAGAATAAATCGTAAAGCATGAAAATAATTGAAGTACCCGGGCAGGCTGGCACCGGAAAAGTATCCGAAACTGTCGATATTTTCTTACGCAAATGAGCAATTTGTTATTTGTACAGCTTTTGCATATTTGCAAGCTAGGTTAGGCAGTGCTCTAAAAGCTCGCCAAAGTTTCATTTTCTCTATCTCCCAGAAAGCCCGAAAGTAAGAAGCCTGACTGTTAATATTTAAAGGGTCAGGCCCATTTCAAATGACCCCTATTTTTGATGATTCCATCTGATTCTCCATGGCAAATATAGTAGGATACGATATTTTTCTAATTTTCAAGCGCAAAATTCACGCAGTATTCAGCAATTTACCATTGCCTGTCATACCCAACTATTTACCGCCGTTGTCACGCCCCTTCGCTCTCATTGGGCAATATGCATTGGGCGTGGCAATTGCGATATTGGCCAATCAGCGCGAATGGGCGTGCCAACTGCGATAAATAGTTGGGTATGAGTGCCCACGGTAAATTGATTAATAGTGTGTGAATTTTGTGCTTGAAAATTAGAAAAATATTGCATCCTACTATATTTGACATGGAGAACCAGATGGAATCATCAAAAATAGGGGTCATTTGAAATGGGCCTGACCCTTTAACGGGTTCACTTTTATAACATTTCAGTCAACCATCCACATTGAACTCTGGGAGTGGGACCCCATCACACCTCATGACTACTACAGTCACAACTTCTGCAACAACACGGATTGGGTAGATTATCGATTGATTTAGCAAATTGTTCAACATCATATTTTACCACCAATATTAGGGATTTTCTGCTGTGAGATCCTTAGACAAACGACCTACAAATAAATAATGTAGTGTGTTAACAAGTGCGGCGGCTGTAGCCTGGACATTCCCAAATGCAGCCATGTTTTAATCGGCGTTTGCTGTTATGACAACTTTTTATTATTTCCATATTATTCCTTTTCAGTGTTGGGTGCATGGTTTCGGCCTGGACGAGATCGCCTTCCACGATCAGGAATATTTCCTTCGAGTTCGCGAATTTTGTAAGGGAGGCAAAATGCAATCGGACGTGATTACAGAAAGATGCGCCTATTTGTACACTGCCGATGACAGTGTTCACTCTGGACAGCATGCAAGTTAATCATACTGTAGAAAGGAACAAGTACTGAGGTTAGGAGCAGGGCAGCAGAGTTAGGTATGTCTCTGGTCCTGAATATGAATAAGCCTAGGCCTAACAAGGAGTAGGCAAAACATTATTTCGACTTCCGGAATTTGCACATCATGGGTAATTAGTGCATGGCTAGTGTAAAAATGTGTGTTTATTGTTTTCCTGAACATTAGGTTTGGGAATGGGAACTGGGAATTTGGTCCCGAAATTTTTCGAATTCACAAGCTCGCTGGGGCACTTGTAAGTAGCCAACGTAGTCTTGTAATCTAATATGTCCTTTCAGGCCGTCAAGATTCACTTTGGTACAAATTCATATTATCTCGACAAAATGTAAGTAATGTTACAATCTTAAAACTTGCACATCCCTTCTGAACGATTCAGAAACACTGAGGGCGTCCCCATTTCTGGTACCATGAAAACTACACTGGCTAAACTTTGGCTTACGCACGGACGAAGAGTTTCGATTTTATAACCTCATCCAAATAGGCCCTGAGTCAATGATACGATGATACCGAAATGGTGTCGGGGGCTGCCTAGTATTTGTCAGTATGCCTTGGTAATATATTACATCCATTTATTACTATCATTATCATTATTTCAGCGAGAAACCCCAAGAGATGTTGGATTGCCCGAACCTACCGCAGATTGGTCGTAGAAAGCGAGATGTACGTATCAATGCTAAACGTTTCCACAATCAATCACCATTGGAGTATTTCAAGAACGTGGATGAGAAAAGAAGACATAAGCGTCCTTAGTCCTTAGGTGATAGCGAGGATTGGCACATACATATAATACCTATCCATTGTAGAAATATCATATCTATCATTTTTGTTAGTCGATCTTGCTTGGTACGCCTTCTACCTTTTACCTCATACCAACTTTCATCATGTAATGTGCTTAGTGTAGCAGTGAGACCACGCCGTAGTAGCAAATTCTATCTCCAAATTTTGTTACTACTGGTGATACATCATGTAATAAAATATTTAAAAAAAACCTTCCCATGTTAATAATTGTTGTGCTAAATCTGTTTTTTTTTGTGCGAGCACGGGGTAGATCAAAGAATGAAATGAACATGCGCGGGCGATCCCTCCTGGCCCTAGCCCGAAGATGTCGATCAAGGCCGTCATCTGGAACTCGTCGCCCAGACTTCTGCGGAGCATGTCGTAAGCAAACGTTGAAAGTTGAAACTGTATTGCACTACCCTTGAATAAAGGTGCACTCACTGAAGAGTAAGAGATTTGTTTATTATCATAGTAGACCCGCACTTATGAAAGGAACACCTTGAAATAAATTGATGTGTTTTTACACATTTCTGTGCAGCTCACTAGTTCACTAGTTCATTAGTTTTCAGTGCAGCTCACAAGACAGTACACAAATTCTGGCCCAGTTACTTTGAATATATTGTGATTGGGATGCAATATAGCACGGTGACAAATTGAAAATTAAGTCACCAAATTATTGGATATTGCCTTGTTTACGAGGCCAATAATCGGCTAGCTTTTTGGTCGGGACACGAACATCCTACCTGTCATTTTTATTGCTTTATTCATTCGCTAGGTGTGCCTTCTGAAGAATGATAAAAACAACTGTCATGTCGGCTGTAAATATATATACTTCAGCGTACCGTATCCAAAACAAATTATGCAAATGCGACGAAGAAATACCGTATGCAAATATGCACACATAGCACAAAGTCAATCTTCCACACACACTATGCGCGAATCATTTATACATTGGTAGACGCATGTTTACAAAGTTTACATCATACTTTTTGTAATTTCTTTCAGTTTTCTTTATTATTGGCTCACAGTGAAATCAAGATATGGCACCGTTTTTACTTTTATCGGCAGCTCTCCTTGTTGGCTCTACAGTTTCCGGACAAACCACAGTTTGTTTTATTACTTACAAGACGGTTTATGCCGCCAGAGGCGACTACTCAGGCCCTCAGGCGATCTTACTAAAATAATCATATGCGCACTTATATGAAATGACTGAAACGTATCTTCCAAGTTTATGTAATAAAATTCTATTGCGCTTATTTTGAAGAGTTGCGGTAAGGGAATTCATATACCAAACGCCTGAAACGTAGAATTGGTTTGAGAAGCCTAAGCTAAACACTTCCCATTATTTGCAAATTGATTTATTTTGCTTTAGCTTGGGACATATGGAAGTGAAACACACAGCATAATATAAATTGTTACAAAACTTAGGATTAATATACCCCTTTGTGTTAGAATATCAATAAGTTGCGTTGATGTTACCGTAGTATTTTGGTTGTAGTTAGCAATGAACGCACAACATATGAATTTACTCCTAGTCCTAAAAGCAATGACCTTTAGTTAGCCTTCTTCTTGTTCTAACTTACTCCTTTCAATTCAAATAAAAAAAAAACTATAAAAAAAATCAAAATGAAATTGTTTTCAGCTTGCTATTCAAATCCTGCACAATTGCAAATTTGGAGTGGTGGGTTGAATTTTTCTTGCATAAACGGCCAAGTAGATTTCGAGCGTAACGCGCATGGCACAACCAAACAAATAAACAAACATTATACACTATATATACTATATACCACGATTACATGTTTTTAGTCATCTGTGTACACTCAGCTCATGGATGAAGACATATTTCGGTTTTTAGACAAGGAATCTGACAAGTGTTCCGGACTAAAGGTATGTAACCTTGGGAATAAAAAAGGTACAGTGATTATTCAGACAACTTTATATCGATATTTAAAACTATATAACATCCGGTTTATAAACCGGACCCCGGTGCACCGTTTCTGCGGATTCGGTTGATATAACCCGGTACTCTTTATCTTTATCTCTTAACTTCCGGTTTGTGGGACGTTTATGGGACAACGACATTCCCAGATGTTGTATGCAAATCAATATAATTAGACGTACCTTATGCAGCAGCATATAACATACGATTCAAAAACAATTGTTATACCGCCATTTATAATAATAAATGTTTATTGGATCCGAGTCGTAGGAACAAAGAAGAAGGCTCTTGGGGTAATTGCTGTGAGCTAATTGCATTTTAGACTAACAAAAAAAATAATTAAAAAAGTAGAACAGTGAGGTTTGTTTGTGTGTAATATGCAAAAGAAGTAAAGTGAACCCAAAAATCTCGTGTTGAACAAGTAGTTCTTCTTCTAAAGAACAATATGTTCAGTGCACGCTTATGACCCTGAAAACCAACGATGGTATATTGTTGCCGAGTGAGCCAGATTTCTACCTCAAGACTAGTTTGACTTGCGACGGGCAAAAGGTGCTTTTCAATATAATAAAGTACTAAAATTTTGGTAACAAACAGACGAAATTGGAACAAACAATATAGAATAAAGTACTAGTATAACAAAGGTAACGCTTCAAAGGCTAGATATCTCGTATGGCTTCAAATGCTAGATCTACGAACAATATATAAAGTAGCTCTTTAGGAGGACGTCCGCTGCGCGTGGCTTTACCCATATATGGATATTAGAAATAGTGCCAAAGTAAGTTCTTTGTCAAGATCTTTCTAAATTGATCTTTTTTAGTTTCTTGTGCATTTGTTTCATACGCATAAGCTGATTAATCAACATAAAACCCTAAGGCGGAACCAAATATTAGAGGCTTCTCACTTGCATGTCGCGTGTTATGTCTGTGTCATGGTCCATTTTGTGCATGACACGGACTATGTGTCACGGACTAAATTGTATGCGACAGCTGTCAACCTTGGTACCCTGAGTTTTTACATGAATTCAATTATTTCAAAGCGCTACATTTCAGAACTATCTAATCGACTTCAAACGCAATCAGTACGTCGTCGAAGGGTAAATGTTTAATTTAATAATCAACATAATTGGAGTTGCCAGAGGCGGCACTACGTTCTCAGGCGCGCATCGCGAAAATGCGTAACCGCGTCCGAGGAAAAGGATTGCATTTTAACATGGGAAAGGCGGAGACGCAGCAAAAAAAGTTTCTCTCTGTCTTTTTTCAATGCAAATTTAAAATCTTTTCCCTCGGACGCGGCGACGTATTTGCCCGCTGCGTGCCTGAGGACCAGCAGGGCCGTTCCTCAACGCCATTTTTTGTTTAATTACATTGATAGGCATACAATATAAATGGGAATGATGTGGTTCAACACACGGTTCAAGAACCGGCCGTTATATCGTTTTAAAGATTATTTTATTTGTATTTCCAGGTTGGGCGGCTACATTCCTCTCAATGATTGCAGTACCGTGCCCCCCATGGTTGAGCGAAGAATCCTCTCGCCATAAATAAGTACTAATGCAAACATGTTATTAAAAGCACAAATAAATCTGATAACCCGTTTTTATTTATATGTATTGGTCTTCTTATTCAACACCTAGGTTAGTTCTCGCAGGAGTAAGAGCCGCCACACATGAAAACTTTTTTCTTCGCACTCACCTTTACTTAACTCGTTATGATGTGGTGGTGCTGTTTTATTTTTTTTATGTTTATGCTGCCTGAACACTCGAATTAATGCGTGCCGTTGATGCATGCCATGCAAATTTTCGAAACTTGGCTCCTTGGACTCCTTGGACCTTGTTTGCGACATGCGTGACTTTATACTTTCCCTGTAATTATTGTTTAATTTTTATTACCGTGAGCGACGATTATTCTGCACTCGTCAACAATTAGACATCTCACTAAATCGCCGAGCTCAAAAGCATACAGTATAAGAACATATTAACTAGCTCTCAGACGTCTTATTATATTATATGTGCTACAGTACGCGGGCAGACTTGGCAGACAGATATTAATAGTATTTTTATTGGACGTAATATTAATGTGGAACTTGGCCACATTATTGGCCTCCACTATTGGCACGCTAAAATATGCAGCTCTGACCTAGAAAGCAGGACGTATTAGGAATACAAAATAGGGTTTTCATAAGTCCACACTTGTTTCTTGTTTGATTATTGCTTTGTGAATCTCTGTTTCACAATCAAAGATGAAAACGCTTCTTCTAGTTTTATTGATTGTCCCCAATATAGCGGCGGAGTTCACGAAAAGCTATGTGAGTTACGTAATTCATGTTAGAAAATGTTGGTGGTGGTCTTAACTTGACAAAACGTGCCCGATGCATTTTCATGTTCGCAATGTCAGGTTATCTTTATATCGGATTATAAAGTGCATTGCAATTTTGCAATTTAAATTCTGGTGTAATGTACACCAAGAACCAAATTATTTCTCCAAAGGGTGCTCATGGCTGCGGTTTTGAAACGTATTTTTATTTCTGATATCGTAAATTTGGTGTGCTTGCCTGTCTGGAAGGCACACATAATGCATGATATAGGGAGATTCATCAAGTATACGTTTCACAAAGCACGTATAATTTAGAATTAGCAGTTCATTCGTTAATCAATCATCATCCCATCTAATTTAAGTTTAAAGCGAAATGCCAGCCTCTTTGGAAAATTTGCATATGATAAGCAAATCCTATGTATCCTATGCTAATTTTGTACGATTGCCGTGGAAGATCGTACAAAATTAGCATAGGATACATAGGATTTGCTTATCATATGCAAATTTTCCAAAGAGGCTAGCATTTCGCTTTAACAATTAGAGGTGCTAATAATCAATTTTTGTCCACATTCATTTATTTAGTTTCTGGTGAATAACGTCAACGTTGGGTGTCCCAACAATAGAGCGGTGGTAAGTATTATTATTTTGTATTTACATATTTACATTTAAAACAAGAGGACAACATTATGGAAAACCAATTTCGCTGGTCATGTCACAGTGGAAATTTGTAAGCATGTCATATCTCATGTTTATCGCAAGCAGATCTTCATAAATTAGTGCGTATTACTTCAGAATACTTTTTTCTTGTTTCAGAAGTCTCTGAAGGTCGAACTCTGGGAAGATGACTTGTTTGGAGACGACTTCGTGGCACGCAAGCGATGTTATTCAAGAGTAATTATTATTTTATTTTGGATATCGATTAGCTAGCTTGAGGCATATCGATTTCTAATTTTTGCGACAATTTATGGTAATCCCTGAAGGACAGTCCCAGCTATAAGCTATAACCTTTAACCTCTAACCTTTCTTTCTATTGTGATACATGATATATATCTCAAGCTGTTTATGGATTTTGGGCAACTAATAATAATAATTAATAATTAATTACACCACAAAGGTGCGCACAAACAGCAAAGGTGCGCACAAACAAAAAAGGTGCGCACAAACAAAACAATTTGGAACGCTTCACGAAGCCTTGCGCAGGGCCATGCTAATCTTCTCTGTATTGTTCCAATTTTAGTATATGTTCATCGAAATGAACATTAAGAGTTTTTATGAATCCGCCACCCGGCGAGGGAATCATTATGGGCGATTCCTCCTGGCCCTAGCCCGAAGACGTCGAGCAATTTGTCATCTGGAACTCGTCGCCTGCTACTCAGGACCTCTGTGGAACATGTCATAAGCAAACCTTGTATTTGAACTACCTTGAATAAAGGTGCACGCTCTTGAAGCGTAAAAGATTTATTTATTTATTTATATATGAAAATTCAGTGCGCATTTGTAGCGGAAAACGACGACGGATGGCTAGACAAACATATGGAGTTTTACTTCAAACTTAAACTGGACTGTGTTGATACGGTAAATTTTTGGGTTTCCCACATGTCTATATTATAAGTACAAAACCAGTAGGCTTCTCAAAGCATCTACATAGCTCATGCAAGAGATAAACAAGTAAAAATGAAAAAAAATGTCCAATTTCAGAAACCGTTCGTTGCATGTGCAAAACCATTAAGTGTTAACCAAATCGACAGCTACCAGGGAAATCACGTAAGCGCCAGTCTTAAAGGGAGAGGCCCATGAGAATAAAGTTTTCCTCAATTTATTTGTAAAGAATGTCAGGAATTTCAGAAATATTACTGTGAAAACGGCATTGCTTGAAGCCTAGAACTCACAGAGTTATTCCCCGGCAAAGAGTTCAGCCAGGTACCGTAGTCAGAATCAATTCTCTCGATTTTAGGGCATTCTTGCATTGCAAACGCCTCTTTATAGTCGTAGGAATGATCTTTATTCGTTTGACCATTCTTATATAGAGAAAGAATGCAAATCAACGGATATAAACCGTAAAAACGAATTTTGACGTTGCTGACTACGGTACCTAGCCGAACTGTTTGCCGGGGAATAACTCTGCGAGTTCGAGGCTTCACGCAATGCGGTTTTCACAGTAATATTGCTGAAATTCCGGACATTCTGTGCAAGTAAATTAAGGAGAACTTTTTTCTCATGGGCCTCTCCTTTAAGAGTGTTACTGTTACCTAGCAGTGTCTGTGAGCGTTTTTCTTCATCGTCAATGTGTAAGTTTTGTCACCGCTAGCGCAGTATCAATACGGTCCCAAAAAATAATACTTACATGATAGCCCTCCGAAATAAACAAGCTGTGAAACTACATATGCACAAAAACATGCAACAAAAAAAAACCAATTTAGACTATCACAATCGACGTTGGAAAGAGGACATTTTTCATTGACGAAACACCGTAAGTAAAAAATCTTTTTACAGCGGTAGTACCGTAACTTTGCGCTTTGAACTCATCTAATTAAATGAGAAAGAATACTATAAACCCTAAAGCACTAAACTAAACTAAAAGAAGCTTGTCATCGTAATAAGCAAACAGCAAAGTTTTATTCGGTTGCCACAGAAACTGTCCTTTCTAACGATATCAAAGACCCACTTTCCATGCAGATACTTTTTTTCTAGATATTTTTATTATGTAGCACCTTTTACTTTTATTTTCAGTGGTTGGTCATCTGAATTATGGACATGTTCGTGAATCCCGTGCACTTGTTGCATACATAAAAAAACCTTTTTATTTAATAACTTTGGTATCCTGTTTAGTTTTTCTCTGTATTTTGCATGATATGATGTAAGGTTCTAGAAATAAAAATTTTTTCGTTGTCCATGTTTCATCTTCCCGTACTTCGAAAGCCCATTCAAGTGCGTACACATAAGTAATAAATAAGGAGCATGCAGGACACCCGTCCACTACGTAAAGCAAATTATAATAATAATTTATTACGTCAAGGAGATGCGCACAAAAGCCGACACAAAAATAAAATGTCTGAAAAACAAATGCGCTCAATTTTAAGAGGGAGATAAGGATATAAAAGTACCAGCCGTTCGAAGAGCCCTACGGGCTCTTCTCCGACTGGAGGAATCGGCCTTCGGCGGATTGTTTCCCTATTTAAAAAAAAGGATTGCTACAATTTAAAAAGTTAACTCTTGTCTCTTTCTCCTCCCACACATTCACACGATTGTGAAAAAGTATAATAAACAGTTTGGATCACCACTCGACTAATGCTACCATGCAAATTTGCTATTGAAGGTGCCGTATGTAGGGCAGAGGATTATACTTGTGATAAGCTAGCATAGCTCAGTAGGTAGAGCGTTGGACTATGAAGCGAGAGATTTCGCGCTGCTGTGGGTTCGAATCGCGCCAGCGGCGAAGATTTTGTATGTTCTCGTTCGATTGCGAATAGAAAATTTTCTTTATGAAAGGATTTCGTTGCGTGCATACAAACAAAAGACCAAGTAAACTCTTCTCCTTTATATAATAAGATGGTTTCTGGGGCGTTGAACGAGAGCGTATATAGCCGAGCACTACAAAACCGGTAGATGTGGACACTATCCAACACTAACACACATAAGCGTGCACAGACCACAGACCCAGTTTAGCTCAAGAAATATTCCAATTCGTGACACTTTACAGACGGGAAAACACATGGCCGCTTTATCGTTTCATTACTATATCTTAGGCCAAATAACTCACGATTCAAATAGTTTGACACACAAAAGCTTTCCAGGAAAACCCAAATGCACAAAACAAGTTGTTTGAAAATCAACTCCACTAGCCATGATTTTTTTTGCTTATGGTCCGATTTTCACTTTTTTTCTTGAAGTTTTTTTTTCATTTTGGGATTTTTTTTTGTTCAATAGCCTACAGAATCATCAACCAATACGATTCTAATAACTCGTTCATACTTTTCAAGAACATACAATATGTGAAAATTATTATTTCGGAGATCTCAAAGGGATAAACCGTCAACCATTTGGTGACGGTTCACTGGTTTTTTTCGCGGTCCTGCCCATTTGGTGACCAACTCGTGACCCACTCTTGACCAAGTTTTATCGCATCGATAACCGTCACCAAATGGTCACGTACCAGTCACGAGCCAGTCACGAAATGCGCTTGAAAACATATAGTATCTTTTATTGGTTCATTATTGGATAAAATATTCGAATCTGACCTAGAAAACATGGAATTAGGAATACCAAGTCGACATGTTATTCACACTACTTTTTTGATTATGCTTGACGTTGTATTTCACAAGAACAAATACACCAATGACTAAGTTTAAATTACTTCTACTTTCAATAATTATCCCTACCGTTGCGGTGGAATTTTCCAAAAGCTTCGTGAGTTACACTTTGCCTCGTATGGACCAAGTTTAAGTTCATAGGAAATGGGTGAACCCATCTGGTTACGGCTTACTGTTATTTTCGTGGGCCACTCAACACACGGTTACGAACTAGTCACGAACCGGTATTTGCAAGCAATTAATTACTTGCAACTTCTCCTCACTTACAAACATATTATATAGAATAATATATAGTCAGTTGAACTTGCCACGCGGCCGTTTATCGCCGCCACACAAGTAAGGGATCCAAGCACAATGTTTCTTCCCATAGTAAAATAGTAAAATTTATTTTTCATTGAAGGAGAGAGAGCGAGTGAGTAGAGAGAAGTGGAGATAGAGATAGAGAGATAACAGTTATTTTCCACATGCATTTGTTTAGATTGTGGTGACCACCGAGGACTTGAGATGTCCCAACGACAGGGCGGTGGTACGTTTATTATTTTCATTTAAAATAGCCAAGATTTATTATATATATATATATATATATATATATATATATATATATATATATATATATATATATTATATATATATAAGAGAGAGAGAGAGAGAAGAGAGAGAGGAGAGAGAAAGAGAGAGAGACGAGAGAGACGAGAGAGAAAGAGAGAGAGACGAGAGAGAGGAGAGAGAGAGAGAGAATAATATTACTTTTACTTCAGACGTCTATGGTAGTTGAACTGTGGGAAGCTGACTTTCTTGGCGACGACTTTATAGCCCGCACCAATAGATGTTATCCAAGAGTAACTATTCAATTTTGAACGTCAATGAGATTTAAAGCGAAATACCGGCCGGTTTTTGAAACGCATCGAGGACACTTGAATTCTTAAGTATTTATACAAGTTGCTCGAATTTAGCTCGATTTTTTATTCTAATTTATTGTCATTTGCATATGCTTCATGAGAATGCTGGTGCACTCGAAGTGTTTCAAAAACCGGCCGGTATTTCGCTTTAATGCCAATCGAGACGAGAATACTAGTTTGGACTGTAAAAAAAAACCAAATACCGACCGGTTTTTTGTATTTTCATATGGTGCATGCATGATTATAATTAGAATAAAGTTGAGCTCAGATAGTAAGCATAAACTGCATGGGAATTCAGAATACAGCGTCCGCCCATAAGCTTCAAATACCCGCTGTTATACCGCTTTTAATTGCAAACATATTTTTTAGTGCGGGTTTATAGCCGATAACGACGATGGTTGGGAGGATACGTTGATGGAATTTTACTTCAAACTTAAATTGGAATGTTTAGGCAGGGTAATTATTTGTAGCCTTATTCCATTTCTCTTTCTGTTTCAAGGAAATGGGCGAACCCATTTTGTGACTCTTCATTGCTTTTTCGTGCGCGAGCCCTTCTGTTGACCTCTTCCTGACCATGTGGCGACCAAGTTTCGTCGAAAACGGTCATCAACTGATCACCAAATGATCACGAACCGGTCAGACGATGATTTTTCGTTAAAAACCATTTGGAGACGGCCAACGACGGTTTTCATCTGGTTTCGGCAATTATGTACAAGCACTTCCAGAAATCCTTCACTTTGTGCGCAAAACCAATCAGTCTTCGTAAGATCAAAAGCTACCAGGGAAATCACGTAAGTTACAATTAATAATACTAAGTGGCTAACCGGTAAAGAGGATTAAAGCGAAATACCGGCCGGTTTTTGAAACGCATCGTGGACAACAGACGTCAGTATTTATGCTAATTTACTCGAATTTGGCTCGATTTTTTATTCTAATATATATTAATTTGCATAAGTTGCATAAGAATGCTGGTCCTGGTGTACTCAATGTGTTTCAAAAACCGGCGAGTATTTTGCTTTAATGTAATATAGCATAGCTATATCAAGGGAAAACCATCAAGTGCTACATCAATAATGGTCAAACAATACGTACCGCCAAGTTCTGGTATATTTACCGCTACGATAGCAGAAAATAGAAACTTTAAATGATTTCATGAAGACATTTTTTATAGACAATCACAATCAATGTTGGACGAAGGACATTTTTCCTCGACGAAACTCCGTAAGTGGTAATTCAAAGCGGCACAACAGTCGGTTTTTGTAACTTATGGGTTGTCGAGAAAATTGACACCCTTTGAAATATGTATGCGACGCTTACCTCTTACGAATCAATTCTTACTTCTATGCTACCAGCCACTTACGCAGATAGCTTACATTTTTGGGTAGGTTCTACTCTTTGGATGGGTTCACTACAAAATCACCTTGTTTTTATGCTTTACTTTGATTGTACAAAGGAAAACTTAAACAAAGAGCATAAAAAATTTTCCTTGAATTATTCCCTAGGGCAGATATTAGGTAAAAAAGGTGAGTATTGATCTTTTTCCGATAAAGTTGTACTGCAAGATAAACTAAGGAAGCTAAGATATATGGTTGAAACACACTGTTTTTTCATTGTTTTATGTGAAATAAACGATGAAGACTACAGTTTATTTTGCTCAAAACAGTGTGTTTCAGCCATATCTCTTAGCTTCCTTAGTTTATCTTGCAGTACAACTTTATCGGAAAAAGATCAATACTCACCTTTTTTTACCTAATATCTTCCCTAGGGAATAATTCAAGGAATATTTTTATGCTCTTTGTTTTCCTTTGTACAATCAAAATAAAGCAAAAAAACGAGGTGATTTTGTAGTGAACCCATCCCTTTAATGTTCAGAATGCTTTTCAGTGATCTGTTAGGACATTTACAATCGTGTGGATAAATATCTTGGTGATTTTACACCATCCTACAAATAAACTTCAATAATATGGCTATTGAAATTGTATTGAAATTGATATTATATTATTGAAAAAAAACTATTATTATGAATGAAGAGGAAGAAAAAAATATTAAAGGAACGCGGTCAACTTTAAGTCAATTTTGTATACGTTGTGTTCTATTATCTGAATAACATGCACATGTGGAGCGTAATGTTGTAAAAAAAAACCAAGCAAAAAAACTCATTTCACGGAGCAATTCATCTTCAACCGCAACATAGCAAGATCTATTTATTGAGGCTATGCAATAGTGGTCAATGACATATGCATAAAAGAGTATGGTTAACATGATTAGTTACAAGTGTTAAAAGCAAAATGCCGGCCGGATTTTGAAACGCATCGTGTACAAATGAGTTCTTACAAATGTATGCTAAGTTAATCGAATGAAGCTCGTTTTTTATTCTAATTTATGCTCATTTGCATAAGCTGCATAAGAATGATGGTGTACTCGATTTGTTTCAAAAACCAGCCGGTATTGCGCTTTAAAGGGAATGTCGGTTGAGATAAATATTTGGATAAATAGGGGGCCGAGATTGAAAAAAAATCATTGTGAGCAAATTCGGAAGCAGAATGCATACAGACTCTGTGTGTTGATTGTGATTTATATGGGGTGTACTATACATATCAAAAATTATTCAAGGGTTGCTTAGATGGGGGTGCCCCATCCCTTGAAAAGCGACATAGCGGCCGGTTTTGTAAACGTATGCTGGATAACTGCATTCCTCTCCTTTCTGCTTACTTATGATAAGGGAGCTGGAAATTTTTATTCTAATCATACTTGTTGCTTGGGAATGTAGTTATCCAAACCGGTTTCAAATCGGCTGTTACACACCTTTAAACTTGATTTTTGTTTTAAAAGTATTTTTTTTTGGTCTATGGTGATTGTGTTGTTGCTTCTGCGAACCATGGGTCCTCATACTCAGGATCGTATTCAGCCACCCAAGTACCATTAGCTTTCGCTCTTGCCTGAAAATATAAACCGCCCATTTGGAGACCATTTGGATACCACCAGTTTTCGGGAAAAGAGTCACCAAGTGGTCGGTAAATGCGTTGTAGTTTGCACGACTGGTTGGTCCCATTTCCAATGTATTCTTAACCGAATTTTGTCTATAACAATGGATAACGTTCTTCAGTCAAACAAAGCTTCCTTGGATTCTACATTCTACCCTTTTAAACCTGTTATTCAATATTTATCTTTATTCTATGCCCGCATCGTGACTTGTTTAGTGAGCTTGCTGGATGTGCCATTAGCCTTCGTTGTATTGTGTTTGAAACGTATCCACTGCTGGCATAAAACCAGTGGGAGTAATTTGGTGGCTGCAGGCTTTTGTATCCATAAAACCTATTGGGGCCAGAGCAATCACTGAGCCGGATGTTCGCCAAGGCCGCGCTAATTCGGAGCTAGTTCAGGAATAAAACGCAAACAATAAAAAAACTATTTTCTACCTTTTCCTCGTCGTTTAGGTACAAGTGTGGTTGGCCGATTGGGTAGTAGGGACATGACTTGAACTCGAATCGATTGTCACTAAAGTAGACGTTTTAAAGCGATATTTCGTCTCCTAGGGCGGGCTGCTGTATTCTTGGGCAATGTATGCAAATGAGCATGATTAAGTTATATGCATAAACTACCTTCGAAGATGAGAGTCCAGCAAACGTTCAAAACCTGGTGTCACTATATCACGTAAAATATGGCAACCGGTACAGGCAGCGCAAGAAGCAAACAGAATTAGTTTGGCTATAAAAATAGTAACCGAGGCGAAATGTTCAAATGCTCACTATGGCGAAATGCTCCAGTACTGTTCATCAAAATTTAGGTGGATGACCTGAAAAAAAGTGAAACTTTTGGATATTAATGCTGAGCAACATCTGGTTTTTGAAACGGCGTGCGAACACAACGATTTTTTTCTATTCTAAGCGCAGTTGCACTTCATACGTTTCAAAACCTGACATTACTGCACCGCTTTAAAGAAGAAGAAGAAAAAAGTTTTAGCATACATGTTCGCCATGTAGTCCAGGAAGAAAATTGCGTTTTGGGTCCATCATCCATAGGTGCGCACAGAAGCACCAACGATCGATTCCCTGTAAGAGTGTAAGATAATGTAAACATAAAGTGAGCTAAGCCGTGGCCCATGAACTGAAGCCGTCCTCACCAACACACAGGGAGCAATCCCTAGGCTCACGAGAGCTCCGAATCGCTTCGGCTCTCGCACTCTCTACGCACTGTTTAGCTCCCTGAGGAGGCCTGGGGTGGCTCCCTCCCTGTGTGAATACGGCCTGAGGCTTGTCGCGAGTGGTCCCGAGTTCAATCCCCGGGTGGGGCGTTTAATTTTTGCTATTGTGAACGCTATGATATAGATCGTCGGAACTCCCGTGCGGGGAACATTCCGCGATATGCGCTCCTCTCTTTGTAAATTTTGATTCGGTGTAACTTCGTTTGGGTGGAACATAGAGGCTATATGACGATAAACATTAGACAGTAAGAGAACTGGGCGCCAAACAATAGCGGCACTAGCTTGTCTAAACTCACCCTTTCGGGCAGCATGACGTAAGCTCTGAAGAAAAATTCTTGATCGTGGTCCAGCGGCCCATCATTGCCATCTGCTTCAAGTGTGCACTGAAAATTCGGGTGATATACTTTTGATTTAAAGTCAGGAATTCTGAAATACTACTAAGGTCACAAACTACTAAGGTCGCGAGTCTCGAGCGCGCAGCGCGTACTTTCTCTAAAAGTTGGGCGAGCGCGCTGTTACACGCGCGCTACGCTAATTATTAGCAACCCATCCTCTGCGCATCCGCTATAATAGTGATGTTATCTGCATCTTCTTATCTGTTTTATACTCTGAAGCCATGACCGTCGCACTGACGAGGAGACCCCACCTTGGCAAAATTCCTCATATGCGACTGGGGTCTAAACGGGGCCAGTATGGGCTCTTTGTATATTCTTAATATCTTTCATGTTCTTTATTTATGGGTTTCCTTTTTTATTACATAGAAACTGTAAATAACATTTACCCCGTCGTCGCAAGGAGACCTGAGCAACAGATCGTGAGTGGCATCATTTGTATCGTGCTCAAACAGATTGATACCCACCATAGGACGTCCACGTGAAAACGATTTAATTGTAAATTATAAATTACAACGTCAGGAAGAGATTATAAAATCAACTAAAAAAAATTAAGCGCGCGTTCGATATACGGAATTGCGAACAAAACACGTTTCAAAAGTGGTTCGAGGTTGGGGGTCAGAAATCAATTACATTTCCACAGTAGAAAATGGATATGCTATATGCAAGCTTGACATGCAAATGAACTATATGCAAATACAAAATGCAAAACGGTATACGCAAATCCACATATCTACTGTGGACATGTAATTCATATCTGACCCCCAAACTCGAACCACTTTTGGAACGTTTTTTGTTCGGAATTCTGCATCCAGAACGCTCCCTACATGCCATTATATCACCGCAATGCCTCCACTGAACCGATTATAAAAGTTCAACTTTAAAATGTAGACCAAGAAGCCGTTAAGTGTGGCGGTAAAAATAAAATTATCAAAACTTATGGGAGTTGTCGCGTTGCGTGCCAATGGTCGTATGGACGAAAAACTGAAAATACGAATTATACACTTTAAAGCAAAATAGTACATGGTTTCCAGACATGCAGCTTTACTGCATAGACATTGATCCAACTGTAAAGTTTATGTGCCTAGCTGAGAAATGCGATCAGCCTTTTTGACAGAAACCATGCCAAGTACTAGCCGTATCCTATCCTGAAGCTAGCTGACAGCTGGCATGATGTTCATTTTATGAAATAAACCAAATAAAATTACCTTAGTTCTTCCAGTTTTCTTGAATGGATACCTTTCAAAACGGCCGGCCAAAGCCAGCGAAATAAGTAGTATGAGAGGAAAAGCTAAACGTAGCCCCAGCATTGGTACGTCAACTGATCTCTTGCTCTTTCCAAAAGATCTTATACGCGCACCATAATATGCTAATTATCCTTCTACAAGCATTCATTCAATTCAATGAAATTTGCTTTCTCCATATAGTTCGCATTATTTTAATCTCCGCTCACTGCGTTGTATGCAAATTAATAAGTCAGTCTCGGAATCGACAGTAGTTGTGCAATAATTTGGCATACACTACTTCGGCTTCGGAATACAGTACTTGCTATGTTTCAAATCGGGTCGTTACAAAGCTTCAACAATGACGTTCCAATACGTTTCCAATACGTTTCAGAGAGTTTCCGATTTTGGGCGGGGGGGGGGGAAATAAAATTGCCCGTTATTATACTGGAAGACTCAGGAGAGGAGAAATTGAAACCATTGATCGCAATTTCTTACTCTCGACAATTGTCCAACAAAATTTCAAAGAAACTCTTCTCCTTTATATAATGAGGCAGCAAAATAGCAAAATCTCTTTATTGAGGCAGTGGAATAATGGTGAATGACACATGCATAAACGAGTATGGTTAACATGATTAGTTGCAAGTGTTTAAAGCGAAATACCGGCCGACGTGGACAACTGCTTTTGATGTATAAGTAGGGTCGAAATTTGCGACGGTTTTTTATTCTAATTTATGCTCATTTACTCATGATGCTTGGGAATGTAGTTATCCAAAACCGGTTTCAAACAGGCTGTTATACCGCTTTAAACTTTCTCGACTCTAGTATATTTTGAGGGTGGAGCGAGGGTTGCTTCTTCGAACCACGGATCGTCATACTCAGGATCGTATTCAGCCACCCAAGTGCCATTAGCCTTCGCTTTTGCCTGAAAGTATCAACCGTCCATTTGGAGACCATTTGTATACCACTTGGATATTACCACTTGCTGATAGTTATCGGGAAAATAGTCACAAGTAAAAGTTGTTTGCAGCCTGCGCTTTGGCCTGAAGATTTAAACTATTATATATCGGTATGTAAACCGAAACCAGAGAAAACCCCTTGTGACCATTTTAGGACCATTTTGATACCATTGCAGATAGCCACATGCTGAACGTTTTCGGAAAAATAGTCACCAATTGGTCGCCAAATGGTTTGCTGGTCCCGTTTTAACAATGCTCGCCACGTCAGAGCCAATTTGGAGCCAGTACAGGAATAAAACACAAATAAAACAGATTTTTTACCTTTTCCTCATCGTTTAGGTACAAATGTGGTTGGCCGATTGGGTAGTAGGGACATGGCTTGAACTCGAATCGATTGTCGCTAAAGTAGATGTTTTAAAGCGATATAACCGACTTTTTTTTAAACACATGACTACAACTACAACACAGCTGTTGTAGGTAAATGAATAATTAGACTAAAAAACGGACAGCTTTTTGCACCCACAAATTGGAAATACAGCGTCCACCGCACGTTTCAAAAACGGGTTGTCATACCACTGGGAAACATTTTCGCAACACCAGTAACATATAATTATCTTATTCATAACGTCTGATATTTAATCCTAAAAATAATGTATCATAGGACAGAACAGCGCGGCGGCGCAACAAAAGTGGGCCACACGTGCGCCAAATGAACCGGCACACTTTTCGCGCACACTAATTGTAAGGGCGTAACTGCGTTTCGGGTTTATTTCTGCAAGACACGCTGCGCGAGTGTTTCGTAAACTAATAATGAGCTAAAATTACTCACTATGGTGAGATGGTCCAGTACTGCTGATCAAAATTTAGGTGGACCACCTGAAAAGAGTAGTATTTTGAAAGTTAAAGCGAAATACCGGCCGGTTTTTGAAGCACATCGAGTACTCTAGCATTAATGTGCTTCTATGCATCTTAGGCAAAGGACCATAAATTGGAATAAAAAATCAAGCTAAATTTGAGCAGCTCAGCATAAATACGTAGGAATTCAGTTGTCCACGATGCGTTTCAAGAACCGGCTGTTATTTCGCGCTAAGATAATGTAGTATAAATAATATAGCTGTTGCGACTATTGTCACAACCAGAAACGTATTCCGTAACATCTACAATACTAGTTGTCTAGAAGTGTATTGTTTACTAATTACAGTAACTATTAGCATCTAACTATAGTATATAAACTCCTGCTGAAGGAGTTGAGTATCAGTTCCTGATCTTCATCAAAGGCTGACGACAGAGTAAGCCTTACGACAGCATCCTGATCTACAAAGAGGCGGGCGTCCTCTATAAAAAACCGCACAAGTTGGCAGAGTACCTTTAAACTGCCACGGGTCTGACAGAGCCCTAACTCTGCTCACGGTTATCGGTACCGTATTAAAACCGTAGTGTGGATAGCTCTGTGGTGAGCTTAAGTGACCAGCGCCGTAGTGGAAGAAATCCCCGCCGCCTACAGTACGGTAGTGGCCTGAAGGCCCCCCTACTCTTCGGACGATATAAGCCAAGACCAAGACAGACTACCTCCGTTTATATCAATAAAAGGTTCTATCAAGAACTCGTGTTTCCAAGCTTTGGCTGATACAGTATATAATCATATTGTATTAGTCAATTCATGGCGACCGCGAATTCATCCGAACCACCTTTTGCCAATACCTTTCACGAAAGTGGAAGGAACCAACCGAGCGACCAGGCGCTCGATCTAACGGCACTCTGTGCCTGTAATACACAGAATACAAATCTGTTACACAACCTTTCAATCTCTGATCTCACTTCTTATCCTTCTCATATCTCTCAATCTGCAAACCATAGAACGAAGAAACTTAAGAAACGTAGCGATCACTCGAAAAAGCTTAAGAATGTTTCAGTTAATGTTGGTATGGAAATTCCACGTCAGGCAGCGTCTGATAATTCTGGAAGTAGCTCTTCCTCAGATACTACTATTTTAAGAACTGGACGTCAAACTTCAGTTCATAATTCTCCTAGACAAACGAGAATATCAGAATTGACCACGTTTAAAAGATTGTGCACTAGAATTACAAATGAAGTTGCACAAAAGTTGGAAAGTTATGAGTATGGTATTCAAATCTATGAAAATCTTCAAAAGGAAAAACTGAGTGTGGACATGAAAACAAAGGTACTTGAAGACATGAACAAATCGATTACCAGTCTAGAAAAATTAATGACCAAAATGCGAACTATTGAAAGTGAAGCATATCAAAAACAGGGAGAATTTCAGGATTTCTTTTTTGAGAAACAAGGTATAAAGCTTTTACAACAAATTGAGAATTTTCTCACAGCGTTTAAAGAACAAGTGCAAGCAGTATTAGATGGTACACGTGAAGTGCATCCACAGAGAAATAATTCACTGAGGACGCCTAACGTGCAGGATACGTTTCGTCCACAATATTTATCACCTCAACTTCAGCAAGACTACAGAAATGTACCAATGGACACGCCTGTAATGCATAGCACACCTTATGTGCCACAAAACAACCCGTATAATAGTCAGAATCCTAATTTCAACCAAACCACGGTTCCGTACATGAGAGGGTATGAAAGACATGGTACAAATTGTGAATGGAAACTAGACAAGTCACTTTTACAAATAGATATTCCACATTTTGACGGGAACCCAGAAGCATTCGATAGTTTCTGGGAACAATTTGATTCTCTAATTAATTCACAAAGGTGTCCAGACATTCAGAAATTCATGACACTTAAAAAATTATGTGTAGGCGCAGCAGCTGAATGTATTAAACAGTTCCCAGTAACACGTGAGTGCTACCACGATGCAGTTAGATTGTTGAAAACACAATTTGGTGATCCTATTACAAAGAAACGAGCGTTGTACAACCAGATTGCAAGGATTCCGCAATCCAACTCATGCACTCAACAATTGCAGGCAGCATTCTTCAATCTAAAGGCAATTTACCTACGTTTGAGCAAATATGAAAATCTGGATAACATGATGTTCAGACAGGAAATAAAAAGAAGGTTTCCATGGGAGATAATAAATGCCGTACATCAAGAAGAACGACAACAAGGACAAGAACATAGCACGGAAAAACTATTTGAGAGCATTTTTACGAAAATTACGGTTAAAGTAGACAATGATCGAGCTAAAAACTATTACTATAATGAAATTGCAGCTTTCAGACCATGCTTGATATGCAAAAGAACTGGTCATAGAACAATCAAATGTTCCGAATACAAAGATAAGCATGCTATGCATGACATATTGTACCAACAGAACGCGTGCAAAAAGTGTTTTGAAATTGATCATGTAACTAAAAATTGCACAGAAGAAAATTGCAGTGTTTGTAAAAGAGAACACAATACACGGATTTGCACATCGTTCCACCAACACAAACATAAATTCAAACATAAAAGCGAGAACAATTCCTTACAATATCAATTAAATGAATCCATGGACCCTTCAATGGAAAAAGAATTTCATGAATATCCAAGTTACAAGTCACCTGCCGCAAAGAAATGGGAAAATAACCAGCACGACCGATTCTCGGGAGAAAACTCACAAAACAGATGCAGGTCATATCCAGAATTTGAAAATGGATCAAGATCCCATGAAAATAGACAAGTAACTTGGAACCAGAATATGAAAGACAGCTCCATGAAAAAAGTTTATCCACAAAGTCCAGCTCCTCGCAAGAAGTATCAAAATCCAGCGACTTCAATTTCATTTGAGGACTACCAGAAGCCACACCCCACAATGCTGAAAAGGGAGTCAGGCAATAAACCAAAATACAAAGTTAACGTTACCGAAATAGACTATACCACTGAAGTGAATGAAGAAATTGAAAGCTCAACTGAAACAGTAGTAGAAGTTGAACCCACTCAGCATTATTGCTGAGAAATCAACTTATTCTAGAAAATATGATATTAGATTTAAGAAAGCAATCTAGCTCAACCTTACCAAGGGGTTTGAGTGCACATTTTCATGATCAGACAGATCAAATCGATTTATATCATACGTAAAAACGGTGAAATAATGTTCAAAGAAAAACACCATTCAGCTTATATAAATTAGAATAATAGCAACTAGAAAAATAAATGGTAAATAAGGAAAGTAAAGAAGACTTCTAGGAAGATAGTTACCTACTTTTGAAATACACTTCGGAAAGATAGAAAAAGTTTCAGTATTAAAATTTCCGTCTCGGGAAGGTGCGCGCGAGCACACTTTACCAATTCAAAAGCGAAAACCCCCAACTAGAATAATTTACAATATTAATATTCAAATAGTTGTACGTTGCAATTTATATCTGACAATCATGTATCATGTATCCAGTATCCATACATCATAGCAGCGAAAGATTAAAGTAAAATCAGTTTCTTTACGTTTCAACAGAATGGTAAGTATGAATGAGAATGAGAGAACTCTCGTCTTGGGAGTGTTGCGACTATTGTCACAACCAGAAACGTATTCCGTAACATCTACAATACTAGTTGTCTAGAAGTGTATTGTTTACTAATTACAGTAACTATTAGCATCTAACTATAGTAATATAAACTCCTGCTGAAGGAGTTGAGTATCAGTTCCTGATCTTCATCAAAGGCTGACGACAGAGTAAGCCTTACGACAGCATCCTGATCTACAAAGAGGCGGGCGTCCTCTATAAAAAACCGCACAAGTTGGCAGAGTACCTTTAAACTGCCACGGGTCTGACAGAGCCCTAACTCTGCTCACGGTTATCGGTACCGTATTAAAACCGTAGTGTGGATAGCTCTGTGGTGAGCTTAAGTGACCAGCGCCGTAGTGGAAGAAATCCCCGCCGCCTACAGTACGGTAGTGGCCTGAAGGCCCCCCTACTCTTCGGACGATATAAGCCAAGACCAAGACAGACTACCTCCGTTTATATCAATAAAAGGTTCTATCAAGAACTCGTGTTTTCCAAGCTTTGGCTGATACAGTATATAATCATATTGTATTAGTCAATTCAATAGCTACTGTCGTTTCATATTCCAAGTGAATCTGACAATCTTTAGTTTTAAAACCGTAGTACCATATAGCAGCCGGATTTTGAAACGGATTTTGGATGACGGCATTTCCATGCATGTTGTATGCAAATGAGTATGATTCGATTAATAAATCGTGCTCACTAATTAGCATAAATACGGACGAAGTCGTCGACAGTGGGTTTCGAAAAGCGGCCACTATGTACCTCTTACGATAAAAAAATCAAAGGTCGTATCATACATGTTCGCCGTGTAGTCCTGGAAGATCATTGCGTTTTGGGTCCATCATCCATAGGTGCGCGCAGAAACACCACCGCTCGAGTCCCTGAAAAGATGGTGAATAATTGAACGAAGCCTATGACCAGGTGACAGTGTTTTAGACTTTGGAGCTGATGATCTTGGGTTCGATCCCTGTGTCAATCAACTATGTGCAATTGAGAACGTCGGCTCGGAGTGGAAAAATCGCGATTTTTGGCAGCTATTCTCCTGCAGCGCATAAAAGAAGGCAGCGCCAAAATGTAGCGGCACTAGCGCGCGCTTGTACGAACAATTCTCCTGCGGCGCATAAAAGTTGGCAGTGCCAAAATGTAGCGGCACTAGCGCGAGCTTGTTGAAACTCACCCTTTCGGGCAGCATGACGTATGCTCTGAAGAACCATTCCTGGTCGTGGTCCAGTGGGCCATCATTGTCATCCGCTTCAAGCGTGCACTAAACTTATTGATTAGTCGAATTCAGAAAGAGCTCACTGAAATCAGCTCATTTTACACCGCGCCGCATGATCGCACAACAGCGTGCGAGCCGGATTCTGTCATGCGCCGCATGGAAACCGCACGAATTTATTGGCATGAAGTGTCGGCGGGGTGTATGACATCATGCAGTGTCTGTGCGGTCGTGCGGTTATGAGATGCGGTGTTTGGCCCACCTATTGAATACAACATTGTTTCATTCAATATACACTATTTTATAAAGTTTATAACGTTTACCCCGCCGTCGCAAGGTGACTTGAGCACCAAATCGTGTGACGCATCATTGGTATCGTGTTCAAACAAATGTATGCCCACCATTGGTAGACCAATTGAAAATAGAACATTAGACTTCTTATGTAATTGTTCTAATTACGTTAGTGCTGTCGTAAAACACAATTACAGAATAATTACCACTTATTTTGGAGTAAATAATAAACTGTGATTTACAAAGGAGCATGCAAACGTAAATTGAAGCAAAAAAACTTATAGGTGTTGTCGCGCTGCGTGCCAACGGTCGTATGCACGTAGAGCTGAAAACACGATTCAGCAATTTAAAGCGGAGTGCTCGTGGTTTTCAAACTTGTGACTATTTTGCTAAGCATACGCCCTGCGTCATTCGTAATATTAGTGTCTAGCTGAGTCATATCGCAGTGAATTTTTAGCACAGCGAACTTATCATAAATAATGAAATACTCTACGCTACATATAGTGAACAAAGTGATAGCATACTCTGAAGCAAAGAAAAATTACCTTCGTTCTTCCCCTTTTCTTGAATGGATACCTTTGAAATCGGCTGGCGGTGGCCTGCGCAAGCGCCAGTGAGACTAGTAGTAGGAGAAGAAACGCCAAGCGTAGCCCCAGCATTGTACTACAACTGAACTATAGATCTTTCAAGTGTACTCTTTTATGCGCGCACCATAACATGCTAATTCACATCCTTGTAGTATTGAATTCAATAAAATTTGCTTCCTTCATACTCATTGGGTTTCAATATATGGCAAAAACCGTGCGTTTTGCTTCCAAGTACCAAATAGGCATCTCGTGTGCGTTTTACCGTAATTTTGATAAACCTCATCCACATTATAGAAAATGCGCCATGCTATAAGAACAAGGCGAGCATGCACAGTGCATGCGTAATGGTACCGTTGCCACCTGCCATGGGACTGTTTTTTTTTTTGTCTGGAAATATTCTCGTGTAGTGCCAATGTACGGTAAATTTTCTCATACTTGGAAGCAATTGTTGCCATATATGAAACCCCATCATACCTTGGACGTTGGAGAGTTGGGGCACTACATAAATATTAGAATACTATGAAGTGAGAAGGGAACACAACTGTAACGTATTGGCTGGATTATATGAGTGTCTATAATTGAAGGTACGTGACCAATTGCTTTACAAATTAGCAAATTAGAATGCGCTACTGGTGGATATAAATCTGGAGTCATGACTTAACTTGGAGCATAAGCCGAGCGGCTCCAGACGGCTGACATACCCGGTCCGCCTCCGCAGAGAAGAAGTATACTTTAGAACGCTTGGATGTTGGCAGAGAACCCTGGAGCACCCAACCCTGCGGACTCACGAGATTACCTTGCCTTGTTGCTTCAATTATCCTGTCCCTTTATGTTACCTTAGGCTTAGGCTTAGGCCAACAACGCAAAGATTCCGTCTATTTAGTCGTATTGCGTAAGTTGCGCGCAAAATTGTGACAACGAAAACAATTAGCATACCTGGAATGCGCAATGGCCTCTGTACGATTTTATTCACATAATAAAGCTATGTTTCCTATTGGTGTCCTTTTCTTCTTGCCTTTTGTTATTGCCCAGCATGATGACAACGTTCTTACACATGGCCCTTCGAAGGTATATTTCTGATAACGACCGTACAGCTTTCCTAAGGCGCTATAACAGTCGGTTTTTGAAATATTTGTGTGAACTACATTCACATACATATATGTGTCTACGCAAATGACTAAAATATCGCCCGGTATGGCGTAACTATTTTCATTTGTTACATGGGGTAATTCCAGACATACGATTTAAAACGGGCTATTACACACTTTAAAGCGAAATACCGGCCGTTTTTTTGAAACGAACAACAGCACTCGTACGCAGCATATGCAAATGAACATAAATTAGAATAAAAAAGCTAAATTCGAGCAAATTAGCATGAATAAGTAAGAATTTAGTTGTCCGCGATGCCTTTCAAAAACCGACCGGTATTTCGCTTTAATCCCCCCCCCCCTCTTTGCACAATGCAACGTTATGTTATAATCTTGAACTTTTCACGATCGTATGCTCACTTACCCTTGCTCGTTGATTAAGTTGCATGAATACTAGGAAGGTAGAAAAATACTAATACTTCAAATATAAAAAGTTTTTAGTTCCACGTGACTACAAAGGACTTTGGGTGCAAAAATGAAAGCCATAAGTTTTATAGTTTCATTTACTTTGCAATTAAAATGAATTATGTTTGAAGCTGGGAAGGAATCTAAGAAAACCATCTAAAATTCGGTCTTAAATTGTCAAAAAAAAATCAATAACATCTTAGTATATAAAGGAGAAGAGTAAACTTTTTTGTTTCTGTGAACAAGACGTCATTCTATGCTTCTGGCGTTTGGTATAAGTAAGTCCCCTTTTCGCAACTCTTCAAAATAAGTGCAATAGCATTTTATTACATAAACTTGGAAGATACGTTTCAGACATTTCATATGAGTATGTCGTATGATCATTTTAGTGGGATCGCGTGAGTAGTCGCCTCAGGCAGCGATATCCGTCTATTACATAATAAATCAATTGTTTTCACTGTTTCCGCCTCGAGTCCGTGTGTCCCTTATGGAAGCCGACAATCGCAATGCTAACGATGATACGTATACGACGGCCGACTGCTATACAGACGTTTGTTATTATTTACTGTTGCTCCCTGAAGTGATGTGTGACGTGCGTCACACTAAGGAAGTAAGATTGGTTCAGTAGTTCACGTTCCCCTGCACTGAGCCATCTCACGCCACGAGCGCCCCTCTCCAATGTCTCAGTGGTTAGCTATTCGCTTTAATATTTTAGTTTAGTGTGTTTTGAGCGGAGACTCCTACGATGGATTGTTCAATTACAACCAGGAGTGGTACCTTAGAGCGATAGTTGAATGCCCGGCGAAAAACGACGCTGTAAGCGTGTTTTTTTTACTAAACCAAAATACCGGCCGGTTTTCTGAAACGCGTCATGATCTGTCATGTTCCTTAACACATGCATTTTTATGTGTCATATGATGCGTGTCATATTTTTACGTGTCATATGCCATATGCGTGCATCTGGTAAAATCCCGACAAAATTCAATTCCAATTGTTTTTAGAATAACAGGTAAATCTGATAAGTTTGCATCATGCGTTCGAAAAAACACACAGTATTTCGAACCATTAAAAAGACATGTATAACTCGCTGTTGAACAAAATGTAAAATGTTTTCGGATTTTTCAATTATTTTTTTTTGCAAACTGACGTGCGAAGTGACGTGCGAATAAAGCGTGCAACACACATTTCAAAAACCAGATGTTGTATCGCTTGGAAATTTAGCGTTTCGTAGAGTATTGTGCCTTGATGTACGAACACGAACCGCACAGGAATGACGTACCGGGAATGCACGGCACTTTTGTAAGTATTTCTGTTTTACTTCAAAAATTATTCCCCGGTTTTAGTTTTAAATTTATGAATTACTCTAATCGCTAGGGTGGAAACGGGAGTTTCCTGAGGACATATTCACCACTCAATTCCCCGGGAGGAATTCCCCGTCGTTTTCTCTGCGTATCTCACATTAGAACACTACTTTCTGGCCCCAGTGAAGAGTTCCCCGAGGGAATCGGAGTGGTGAATATGGCCTCTGCCTTCATAAATACATATCTACACATTCTACATTCAAGCATACGCATTCGTTCCTAATTTTTCGCTGCTAACCTTTAGACCTTTAGAGTAATGCGTTCCTGATACACCACATTGTCCACATTGTGTCTGTGCGAAAGAGCCAAAATGGATAATTGGTTGACAATAAATGCAATCCTTTTCAGAACATCACATTAAGCTTTGAAAAGAACTACTTTACAATCAGAGAGGGGTAAGTCGTTAATTAAAAAATTCTTGTATAGGAATTTATAATTAAATTAAAACAAACCACGGATCGGTTTCTTAACCGCAACTCAATTAATTCTACCTCTGATAGGGACTCTCTATTGAAGCTTGATACGCTTGAAAATCGTCGTAAGAAGGCAGACGCTAGAATGCTTAGAAAAATATTGGCTGGCAAATGTGGCCCCCACTTACGTTCATTGTACAAATTCAGACATTCTACTCTGTCCTCTCGACGTGGTCGTGTCAAAATATGTATCCCTAGAGTAACTAAAAACGATCGTAGACATTCCTTTTTGCATAGAACTTCCCTTATGATTGAGAAAAATGCTGCTTTATTCCTGTAAATTTGTTGAAACAAATGTCACTTATTTTAGTTTTTGTAGTGCATTTTCATCTGTTTTTTTTATTGTTATCCATTTATTCGCTGTTAGTGGCCTTATGTTGTCAAAACTTGCGCGATACTTTGTTGTCGTAATAACTGTTGTTATGTTAACTCCGATCCTCTGTATTTATGCTATAGGCTATATAAGTTGTGTCGAATTGGTGACAATTTATTCAAAATTATACTCTGTTGCATATGCTGCGTATATATGAAGTGCCAACGATGCGTTTCAAAAATCGGCCAATATTTCGGTCTGCTTTTGGATCAAGTACACAAATATTCTGATGCAACTTATGCAAATGAACATAATTAGAATAAAAAAAATCAGGCTAAATTCGAGCAAATTTGCATAAATAAGTTGTCCACTAATGGTAAGAAGCGTTTCAAAAACCGGACGGCATTACGCTTTAATAAACTTTACTTTAGAGGCGACCAGTATCCGTTCGGGCTATGCATTGAACATGAAGATGTGAAAGAATATAAAAGATTGCATAAAATTTATAAGATTTCTTTAGACCAGCTTATATTCGAACAATAAATTTCACAATTTTTTTATCTTTTGTACACACAATGGTCAAATGTTGGGTACAGTACGTAAAAAATAAGAAGTTCCCTAGCAAAACAACCGTATTCAGCACCTAACATAGGAAAAAAACATTTGTTCAGATCAACGAAAATCAATCTATAAACGATCATTGACCATTTCGTGACCATTTGACGACGGCTTTTACAAAAGTTGGTCACGAAGAGGTCAACAAAATGGCTCCTCTCTTTTCTATGTGATAAAGAATGATATCCTAATTTATATGTTAGAATAGTTTATCTTCCGATATTAGGATAGGTTTCATATTCCTCTCGCTTCAGCTTTTTGATTTCTTCAATTTTGCTGCACAGTGGGAACGGAAAATGATTGCCACTGAAATTTATATTTAAATATTTAAAGGGAAATAAGGGCCGGTTTGTGAACGCATCGAGTAGTACACCTGCCTTCTTATGTATCATATGCAAAATGCATAATTAGAATTAAAAAAATAGACCCCAGCTCCCCAATTCGACCCCCATAGATATTCACATACGAATGCAGTTGTCCACGATGCGTTACAAAAACCGGCCGCTATTTTGCTTTAAATAAAATTATTAAATTAACAAGTGAATAATTCTCCGTAAAAATAAAAGTGGATCGTGAAATAAAAAAAACAGTAGTTTTGTCAAATACTCACTACGGCGTTAGCATGAATTTATTTTCTTTGAAGTCTAGTGAGATATTCTGAAATTAGATAGTTTCACTAATATTTATCGATTTAGAGCTTGTCGGTTTCTATAATTTCAGTTTGCAATTGTCAGGCTGATTTCCTAATTGAAGACTTCGAATCAGAAATCGATTCTGTTGCAGCAAGCCAGCCGGGCTCTTCTCCGACTGGAGTTATCGGACTTCTACCTTATTTAAAAATTATGCTACTACGCAAAGTTAAAAGCAGACATGCGACTCTTTCTCTCTCTCTCTCTCTCTCGCTGTCTCGCTCTCTCTCTCTCTCTCTCTCTCTCTCTGTTGCTCTCTCGCTCTACCGTTTGTCATAAATAAGTCAGCATTAGCACAGCAGGTGGAGCGCTGGACTATGAAACCAGAAATGGTAGGTTCGAATCTCACCCTAGGGGAATGTTCTGCGTGTACAATTTCGATTGTCTTTAATAAAAACAAAAATAAACTACATAAGTTCCATGTAATCCAGGTATCTTGTATCTCATCGGGTCTTCCTCATAGAGCATTGCACAGTAATATTCGTGATCCTATAAGAGGTAATTTTTGTAAAGCTGTTAATTGCCTCGTTCTGCAGTTGTTTGCATTTTGTTTCAGTATCATTCCACATAAATAAATAAACCTTTTACGGAACAAGAGCGTGCACCTTTATTCAAGGGAGTTCAAAGTACAATTTTGCTTATGACATGTTCCGCAGAGGTCCTGAGCAGTAGGCGACGAGTTCCAGACGACAAATTGTTCGACGTCCTCGCAATTCGCCCACGATTCCCTCGCCGGGTGCTGGTTTCAAAGTTGTCACTGGCCGGAATCGAACTCGGATCGATTGCGTTAGAGTCGAAGCCAGGCACCCCGTTAAAAGGAGGTACACTTGTTAATCGTTGTTTCAGTGTATTAAAAGCATAAGCATAAATAAAAGAAAGCTCGTGTAAATTAAGGCATTGAGGCCCTAAAAACGACCCCTTGTTCTTTGTGATATGACTGATCTTTTTATTAAATATCATTTCTCTATTTACGAATTGTTCGAGATAAACCTTTATAGAATCTAGGGTAATAACTTACCAAATGCGGTGGGCAAGCTCTCAAGATTTTGAGGTACCATTCCTGCGTGTTATCAAATAAACCGTCATTGGAATCTCCAGAAACGAGGCACTGAAATATTTTAAAGCGAAATACCGGCCGGTTTTTGAAACGCACGTAGACACCTGCCATCTTATGCAGCTTATGCAAATGACATAAATTAGAATAAAAAATTGAGCGTGGTCAAGTGGCAAGGCCCTTGTTCACACCACCGCTCACTGGTTCGATCCCGGCCCGGAACCCCCTCACACCAACAAAGGTGTAAAAGTTGGTAGCTGGGTAAAACCAGCGCAGATAAATCGACTTCCCGAGCAGATTGGCCACCGGGAAGTTTAAATGGCCAGTATGTCCAGCCTCTGAGCTGGACCCCGGTGCACCGTTTTGATATAGCCCGGTTTACTTTATCTTTATCTTTATCGCAATATACGGGACAGGACGACTTCATAGCTTATTGCGACCTGCGCTGTTGGTGAGCCATCAACTGATATAAAATATAACGGTCTTCAAGGTATTCACGGTAAGGTAAGGTATAACGTATAGCATCTTGTTGGGAGTAACACTTTTATAAATACTCAATTATAAATAACACTCAACAGGTAGAGCGCTTGACTGGGACCGAGAAGTGGTGGGTTGCTTGGTGGCTTCGAACCCCACCGGCGACAATATTTTGTAGGCTTTAATTACGCTCGAAGCTTTGTGAAAGGGTTTCGTTGTGTTCACACAAACTTTCAAACAAACTCTTCCATTTCATTTATTATCTCTATCGCCTCCAGTTGATAAAGGCGTTAATAAATAATAAATGTTTTGTTGCGCAGAGGTTCTGAGCATTAGGCGACGAGTGTCAGATGTCAAATTGCCCGACGTGTTTGGGGCAAGAACAGGAAGGATCGCCCATGATTCCCTCGCCGGGCGGTGGTTTCAGTTCTCACGAGCCAGACTCGAACACGGGTCGAGTGCGCTAGAGACGAACGCGCTAGCCATTGGACCACGACGCAATGCATGAATAAATAATTATCAACATGTTGGTTATTAACCCCGAGATCGCAATCAGTCTTCATGTATTTATCATCTTCACTACCATCAGATTCCATCAGTTCAACACTAATATATGGCCGTCCGAGTTCTTCGGATTCGTACTGAAATGGAACTATTATTTTATTATGTTTTGCTTATATGAAATTAATTTTATATAAACGAGACTAGACGTCAGTCGCCACTTCGTTTTACTTTTTTTTCTATACTATTACTTTTTGTATACTATTTGCATACTTTTTGTATACTATTTGCATACTTTTTGTATACTATTACACAGGAAAACAAAATAAATGCCGAAACCACAGAAAAACAGTCGTTGGCCCATCACCTAATGGTTCTTGCCGAAAAAAACCATCTGGTGACTGGTTCGTGACGGCTTCGTGACCGTTCGATGACCCGTTGATGACGGTTTTCAACGAAATTAGGTCACCACATGATCACGAAGCGGCCACCAAATGGGATGGCCTACGAAAAAAACCAGTGAACAGTCACCATAAGTGGGTTCTTTCCTATGTACACTATTATGTTTCGTTTTTCAAGAACTTGAAACGATGAAACGAGAAGACCAAAAAGTCAAAAAGAATACTTCTATCCCCTTGTCCGGGCAGCCAGCATCAATTGTTGAGATGTAGAACTGAAAGGGAAGGATCTTACAATTACAAGGATAGAAAAAATGTAAATGTTGTGACTACGCACTACTGAAGCTAACAATAACATGGGAAAACTTGATTATTCAACTATCGAAAGGTAAAGGGTATCGTAATAAGGTCAAGATGTTCCAGATTATTAAACTGATCCATTCAACGGTTACTGAGTATCTTTCGTTATTTTGATGCAGGCATTCTCTTTCC